>JANHGO010002473.1:0-29895 GCA_024606505.1 Aquila spilogaster
TTGGTGGGTGGGTGGGTGGGAGAGAGACACTGTGCCTGCCGTGCTTCAGTGCCCAGGTGGGAAGAATGGAAATGGCACAACCACCCATAGAGACTACACTGTAGTCCAAATTCTTCCCCTCACAATTGTGCTTTTTTAGTCCACTAATCTAAATAGTCTATTAGCTACTGAAAAGCACAGAGCTGTAGATACAAAAAGACTTAAACAATTCAGTAAGTATTCAGAGAACAGACACCTTGATGCTCCAGATGGATGCGAGGCAGCCCTGTATATAGACATTGGGCAGGTGTCAAAGAGCAAACTACGAGAAAAAGAGCTGCCAAAGATCAATCTACAACACAGGTTCCAAAGAGCAACGTGTGTACCTCAACATCAAGGCCATATATGGGCAAATTGAAAGACCCCATGCAAGAATTCCTTGATTGACAGATGCAAGTGTAGTGTTAGATTTAATAGGTATGACAATCACAGGGACAGGTAGCAACTTTGTAGAAATTGTATGATTTGTATGTTAAAAATAGATAATGAGGGTGATTTAGTTCTGGGACATGCGTGCTTTGTGGAGAGATCTCCATGCACCCAGCAATGTAATAAACTACTGTCAGCTTACTAAACTAGCCTTTGATTCGGAGAGTTTTCCTGGTTACCATTTTGGTAACACTGTCATGGGGCAAAGTGAAGACCTGCAGACCCAGCCTCTAAAAGGAGAACTGAGCTTGCACAGAAGCAAGGGTAAGACTATGCAAGGGCAGAGCATATTTCCTTCCACAGTGCTCTCCCAGCCACACATCTGCCCAAACACTTTCTGAGATGGATGTGGTAAGTACAAGCAAAGACACAGCCATGGATTTTTTTCTTCCAGGTACTCCACTTAGTCAGCCTCCTACTGATCCTGTGCAAACTGATCTTCTGCAAACTCAGATGCAATTCAAGTTAGACAACAGTGCTCAGGCTCATATTCACACAACTGTTAAATATTTCCAAGAATTAAGGTCCCATAATATAATTGCACTCAATTCAAATATTTCAGATATATAAGCATGTGTGTGTATATAAATGCATATTACTGACTGAACCACATTTAACAGTTACATTTTTAAATAAATTGATATTACTAAACTGGAACTGAGATACAAAATTAAAAAACTATCGATTCAATTGATTTTAATGTTACTTACACTGCTCACTTTGACCTCTGCAGTTTTATAATCATGTCTTAAAGTCAAGACACACTTACAAAGGAACGCACACAGTTAGCTCTCAAGAGCCTGCATATTCCCTCCTCAGTGGGAAATTCGGAGATAAAACTCCTGAGTAGTTTTTCCTCCTCCAAAGCAATGTATTAAGCATGCTCCAGAGATCCTCTGCTCCCATTCTATCACTCAGCATACACAAAAAGCTTTTGGGAAGGTTTGTGAAAAGATCAGGGATGTTGTCTTAATTAGTGCCAGTGACTTCTAATGCCTCTCTGCTACATTTGTCTGAACTGGAAGAGTAGATTAGAGCAAATAATCCGGTGTCAGAAGCCACTTGGTTCTGGTTCAACTCAAAGTTGAGGTAATGTCATGGTTGTGACTGCCAAGTCCTTCAGTCCTTCATTTCTGCGTGCAGGTCTTCCGAAAAGCACAGCTCAAGGAGGCAGAACATGTGAACTTAACTTTAGGATTGTCTGACACTTCAGCGGACATATGAATGGCAGCTTTCTTTTAACACTTTGCCTGAAGTCTCCTGGTTTTAGAGGAAGAGTGGCTTTGCTCCCAGGAAAACAATTTCTGCATTTATCTAAACAATGCAATAAATACATAATATTTGACTCATCCTTAAAAACATGAGTTTTGCAGTATTTTCACACACATCAGATCGCCGTCACTGTATGTGTAATAGGCTACATCAGAAGGTCATCACTCCTGAACAGACTGAGGCTGCTCCAAGTGCACACACTTTAAATGAGCAACCAGCAGCTGCCTATCCCCTCCCACCCTGGCCGGAATTCTTCCAGCCTCTACAGACACTATCAAGAAGCAAATTCTAGATTTGTTCCATTTTAGGCAGCAAAAGAATTCAAAGTAGTCATTTTTTTTTTTACAGAATGAGTTCTCACTGATCTTCAGCTATTTGAAAACGTGACCTTAGTGAAACACTTCTGTGAAAGCCTAGGACTACTGAAATCCTGCCATTGCAGACATACAATGTGAGTGTACACACATCTACTGAATATCCAGCACCTGAAAACCCGGGTACGCAGCCTCCCACAGCTCTCTAGGATGGTCATTTATCAGAACAAGAGATCTGATTCCAGGTGGAAGCTAGGAAGGGCTCTGTTTCCAGTAGTCCATTTTACACAGTGCTGGTGCAAATGCCTTGTTTTTCATTTTGATCATTTTATCACTAAAGCAATGGTACATGAGACCTATGAAAAATAATTTACTAGGCTAGCTGTCCTAGCCTGCTGACCTTGGTGGAACTCAGGTAACACTAAAGAAGGTTACATTACAGTCCCATTGTGCCCTTTTGAGTCCTCCTTTGGTCTGGTGGCTGCCAAATAGAAGCCAAAAGTAGAAAATGAGTCTAATATGCTGCCTTCCAAATGTTATTACCCTTTCAAGGTCCATGGGCAAATCTCTCTATAGTGCATTAATTCTGACCAGAATTTGGCTATAGACAACTACATAAGCTGAAAATACCAATAAATTATCACAAACAATCCTCCTTAGTTAAACCACAGGTGGTGGACTGGTAGGAATATAGGAATACCCACATCCTCACTTGCCTTATAGGCTGTCTGCAAAGCCAAGCAAAGAGCTGAAGTCCCTGAATAGAAGGGACCACAGGATCCTGCTTTGCCACCTGTGAGCATCCCTCGCAGGAGAGCCTGGAAGCAGGCAGAACACTTGGGCCAGGCTTTACAATGTTGAGCATGAAGCTAATACAGAAACAAGGGGGAGTTACAAATATTCTCCCCTCTTACACCGATTTCAGACTATCCGTTTAACTGTGAGTTTCCTGAAGATACGCATTTTTCCTAAAATGTTTTCTCCTAGACAGTAAAAGTCAGAAACAACAAAAACTTGTAAGCATTAACAGCTGATAAGAACAGTAGGAAACTACAAGGCAAGCCAGAGCTAAAGCTTATCAGCCTAAAAAAATTTGACAAGTATTTCAATCTACTTTTCTTAATCTAGCCCCCTCATTTTTTCATACTCCATACTGACTTTACTGCACACAACTCACTCCTGTTCCATTTTTTTTTTATGCTTCTATGGTTTGTAAACTCCTGCAAAAAAATGACCTTAAATATTCAAGAATTTCAGGTTAGTAGAGATTTCCTTATAATGAACACACAATGCAACATAAAGGTAGATATAGTAAAGCAGAGGATTTTTTGCAAAAAAATTTTGCAAAAAAATTTTGCAAAAAAATTTTGCAAGGCCAAATCATATGGCCATTAGCGGACAATGTTTTCCCTTGAGAGATCTCCACAAAATCTGATTCCTGGATTTCAGTTGTTTTTTCCAAGATCCAGAGTGCTCCTGAAATCCCCCTTAGCTGAAGCACTCCCTTCCTGAGCCAATAAACCTTCATTAAGCTATCTGAATTACTTTTTAAATTAAGAGAGCAGCACATGTTCCTGCATACTAGAACAATGAGAGGCTCTTGGCAACAATCCTGCTCAAGTAATTACAATATTTTACATTTTTATGCTGCCTTTCATCTTGCCAGGTCCCAGAGTGCTGCAACTAAACCCAGGGCTGCCTCCCTTTCTCGATGTAGGATGTGCACAGGCCCCACAAATTCCACGCATGCTTACCTCACACACAAGCAAGAACGTCACCACTGACAGTATCGTGGATTAATGTTATTAACATAGAAAGCACAGGAGTTATAAATGCAGGCCAAGGAACCTAACACAATCATATGAAAACTGGTTGAAATGGGGAAAATATTTCAACCAGGCCAACAGGCAGAGCCTTAAATGCAACAGCACAGGCTGATACATGCCTCCTAACATCTCCTGCAAAAGCAAAGGCGCTTTTTAGTGGTGTTTTTTTTCCCCATTGTTTATCATTATAGCACTAAAAATCCTGCCACAGATAAAGGTATTCACTGTACATATCTTGTGGTGGCTACGTTCAGCTATAAAGGCATTACTCCAAACCAAAGTCAGCTCTCTTGATGGCCATGTGGTCCCTACTCTACACACGCTGGTGGTGTTATGAAGTGTACTGCTGTCACCGAAATGCCTATCAACAGTGGGAACCCACTCCCCCAGACAAGAGACTCAGAATCATCACAGAATCAAAGCATAGTTTGGGTTGGAAGGGACCTTAAAGCCCACCCAGCCCCAACCCTGTGCCGTGGGTAGGGCTGCCACCCACCAGCTCAGGCTGCCCAGAGCCCCATCCAACCCAGCCTTGAGCACCTCCAGGGATAGGGCACCCACAGCTTCTCTGGGCAGCTGTGCCAGGGTCTCACCATCCTCCGAGTAAACAATTTCTTCCTAACATCGAACCTGAATCTTCCCTCTTTAGTTTAAAACCATTAAAAAGAAAGGCCATGTTTAGGTTCCCTTTCCCACAGCACCACACAACATCACGGAGCCCTTTGGTTCCAATCAAGAAAAGTAGGAAGGATGGAGGAATGACCATCGAGGTCTTGGCAGAACACTGCCCCTGGCATCCCAAAGGCACACAGCTCATAGCTGGGCTAAGCACAGGGCTATTTTCTCTCCAGCTTTTTTCTACTATACAGGAGAGATTGTTATTAATTTTGTGCTAATAACCACAATGTGCTACTTTTTTCCCCTGCAAAGCATTCCCAAGCCTCATGCGAGTTCAGGGGGCTACAATCTGGCAGAGAAACCTGAGATTTTTCCCACTGTACTGCTCCAACATCACAAGGGCTGAGATGGGAGCCCTGAAGACACTGAACTGTTTTGTTCATTTCCAGTGGAAGAGAAGGAAACAATGCCAGCAGCACTTCTGCCACTATCCGTGCACCATTTGCAGTAGCAATGCTACCCTGCAAGCTGTGTGGGCTTGCAACCCTCCGGGCTTCAGACTTCAGCTTGATCAAAATAAAATCCACCATTTTCTGCTCATTACAAACAAACAAGAAAGCACATCCCAAAATCAAAGCCTCCAAAACCTTTGGGGGGAGGCAATAAATGTGGATCTTTCACACAATCTTTTTCTTAAAATTATCAGCAGTTGGTTTTGCATTACTCCTTTAGAAGTCCTCTTTCCAAGCAACTATGAGATTAAAAGAAACGTGTCAAAAGAAGTGTGACGAGACAGAGCAAATTACATTTCTGCTCGTGAAAAGCATGAAACAATTACAGCAAGAAGACTCACGCTCTGCCGGGAGACAACTCACGTGTGTTGCTCAGTGAGCTAGCTGGCAAAGAACACCATCTGCATACTGTTAAATCAGTAGCATAAACGTGTATTCATCACACCCAGCTGCTGGCATCTTGCTTTTTCTCATATTCTCAAATAGATAAACTTAAGATGTACAACATAGAGGCAAATCCCAGCATCCTCAAAGCTGAGGCTTCTCGTCAGCTTCAGACCTTCCCTAGGGGACAGTCATACTGAGCAGCCCCTTCCCAGTCCCTTACTCGACAGTTTTCCCCTACCTCTGTTCAGACCTGCTGGTTTACTGCTCCACCTGGCAGCCCAGACACCATCTCTTGTCAAGCTCCAGATCAAACACACGTGGCTCTAGCAGCTCCCTTGGAAGCTGATTTAAGCCTAAATTGCACCCATCAGATGCTGTACAGGTAAACACAGCAGAGCACCTGATCTGGCCCTGAGATCCCATCATCATCAGAGAAAGAAAGAAAACGGTATTGCAAATGAATTTTCCCAAAAGGCACAATTACTCACGACCACAGTTTGGGTTACAGCCAGTCTATATATTATGGGAATACAGAAATGTATGAACTGGTGACCAAAATAGATGCTTTCTGTTTAGTTACTTCACGGATATTTAGAAAGCAGTTCTTTCAATAACAGGTAAAACAACCATTTAATACTAATTTCTGGTGTTTTACTGAGGGAAAATAACCTATCCATAAATCTCTGCATTAGCAAAACTGGACCATTTGCAGAGGTACCGACCACTCCAGACTCAGCATGAAGAAAACAAATCATACATAACTGAGAGCAGAAGTTGAGATTCAGATCTTACGCCAAAGGATTATTACTTTAGTGATGGGCTCAGCAAATCTCAGATGCAGTTCTGGAGTCTGTTTACGATGAATAAAAATCTAACAATAAAGGAATGTTATATTGTTTTCTAGATCAAATTAAATGAGGATTTAATGGCAAATACTTGAAAATGAGAGATCCTTATATTTTTTGCATATATGAATTCAAATATATAAGAAAGTTTATAAGGTAACAAAGATTTTTGGTATGGGTATTGCACATGTATGCATTGTTTGTTCAAACACACACAAAACAGATTAGGAAAATCAATACTCAATTCTTTTTCTAGATTTTTATCCACTGTAGTATACAAAAGCAATTTAGGTACTGGCTGCAGCAAATCCTTACTTCAGCATCTCTCAGACAAGTATATTTGTCATTCCCTCTGACAAACAATAGATAACAGCTGGCAAATCAAGACTGTTTTATATTTAGTGCATTCTAAAAATGTAAGCAAAATACAGAAGTTATTTTACAAGAAAAATAACTTTTCTTGAAAAAATGTATTTTGCCCCTGATCTTTAAAGGTGCAAAGATCAGGAATAGCATTAGTCACGTGCTACCAAAAACATCCACAAGCCAGGAGTCCACGGGCTTTCTAAGAACTGCAGCATGAAAACTGGAAACTGAAGGGGGGTTGTTGTGACGTGGGTGTCAGCCTCTTCTCTCATATAACTAGTGATAGGACTAGAGGGATGGCCTCAAGTTGCACCCAGGGAGATTCAGGCTGGACATTAGGAAACACTACTTCTCTGAAAGAGTGGTCAGATGCGGGAATGGGCTGGCCAGGGAGGTGGTGGAGTCACCGACCCTGTAGGTATTCAAGTAACGTTTCGACGCTGCGTTGAGAGACATGGTTTAGTGAGAACTATTAGTGGTAGGCAGACGGTTGAACTGGATGATCTTGTAGGTCTTTTCCAACCTTGGTGATTCTATGATTCTATGGAAGGTCAGCAACGTGATGAGCAGCCTTACCGCAGCTTGGAATAACCACTGCATGTTGCAGACCACACTGTAGAAAGAGCACCATTGCTTATCTGCCAGTGACATTACTTAGTCTGTTGAGTAATCTCAACAGAAAAAAAGAAAGATGCTGAGTTTTACGCTGGCTTACAGAAGCAAAATTAAAATTCTAACAAAACATTCATCAAAAGATTCTGGTCACTTCATAGAACAAGAAAGTTTTTTGGGTGCTGAAATTTGACCGTAGTCAAGTATACTATTTTTGAAGTGTACCATAACTTTAAAAAACCCCAAACTGTGACTTTTGAGAGCTAACATACAAACCCATAGCATTCATGCTGAGGGTATCTACATCTACTCTGTAAGTTCACCCTTATTTCTACTTGCATGTGTGAACAGAAGCTTATTTGGACCATGTAACACTTTCACTTCCAAAATCACAGAGTCAGCCACAGTCTCCAGCTCTCCAGACTTCTGCACTTTTGCATGGAGGCTTGAAGGTGTCAGCAGAGAGCCCCAAGTGCAACAGCCTTCTGAGATGTCAGTGTAATGCCAAGCTCAGGTCCAAGGTGCTTTCTTATGGCTGCAGCCAGCAAGCATACACCTGGCAGACAATTCAAGCCAGGATGCAACTGTTCCTTGTTTCTAACATTTTTACTTTTCTGCACTGGTAGCAGGCACCTGGCTCTGCAGGGAAACAGCAGGCTCTCATGCAGCTCTGTCTTTGCAATGAAGCCAATGTGACCACACCTTAGGCTGAACAGAAAGATATATATATATATTCTTTTCTAAAGATTTTTAAAATTGTATTTTCTTTAAATTTTATTTCCCTTCTGTCTTTTGAAAGGTGTCAACCACACCAACTGTGCACGTACTACTCATGACTGATGGTTGAAGTCAGCTGTACCTTTCTCTACATACTTCAAACTCTAAGAAGAAATTCACCTTACAATCACTGAAGGTCTTTCCAAAATATCCCGACCATAATCTATGTATGTAATATTCATCAATACTAATGGAAGTACACATATGAAGGAAGGGAGACTATACACCTTGAGACCAAAAATTGCATTGCTCCATTAAACTAAAAAGAAAGTTACTCCAATCCGTACCAGGCAGCTGAAGTACGAGCATTTCTTTTATATCTTACCACCTCGATATTAAAGCATGCTACAGAGCTGCTGTTTTCTTGAGGGCACTACGACAGTTCTTTTCACAGAGTTTTAATAGTTGGGATGAAAGAAAATGATCTCTGAAAGCTCCTCTTAGAAAGAATGGAATTATTCTTTTCAGCTTTATAATTGAAATATATTCAATTCCAATTTGAAGAAATGATGGTTCATAAATTTAAGTGTATGGTTATTTTCTAATTTACATTATGGAGAACATTAGTTAATTTTCATTCCTGATTAATACAGCACTTAAACCATACCTCACAAACTGCTTCACTGAAAACAGAGAAGACAGACGTTGTGCAACACAGAAGAAATGAAAAGAACTACCACACAGGACAAAAAAAGAAGGTCAGGATTATTAACTGCATAAATAAAATTCAAGTCCTGCTTAGTAAATATTTCTCATCTTTCTTTATAAAAATATCTCAATAGTCAGTTCTGATGGGAGTACAATAATGACTTGATGGACGAGTTAATATTCAGTGTGCACTGGCCCTTCTGTGAGTCCTCAGCAAACCACACTTCCTGCTTGCAAAGCTGCAGCTGTACTGAGACCTCATTTCTTCTTACCATACGCACAGTATACAGATGGTATTATTGCATAAACTTACTTAAAGAGGTCAGATCTATTCCTCTAGATCTGTATAAGATTTAAAAATAGCTATCACCAGACATAATTTCCACTTCGAAATACCTTAATTCCCAGACAAAGCCTTTTTTTTTTTTAATAGCATACATTATTACTAACTTTATAAAAAACATGCACATTATGAAACACTAGGCCAACCATTTTGAAGACATATGTCTTCCCTCTCTACTGGACTTCAGCTGAGAGCCCCCACTGCTTACACCAAGGCAGCAGCTCAGAGCTCCACAGCCCTTGGCCTCTTGCCACACAGCCTGTCTGCATGTTATGGAGAACATCGATCATTGTGGCAGACCCTCAGCTATATTAGACAGACGTCCTTCACCAGTAGGAAAGTTGGGAAGAAAGCCCGACATACACTGATTAAGTCAGCAAACCGAACCAGAAATATCCGTGGCTAAATCCAACTGGGGACTTCCCCTGCCCTCCAGTTCTCCCCCAGCACTAAGTCCTGTTGTTCCCTCCCCGGCAATAGAAACAGGTGCTCCTCACAGCAACTGAGGATACCGTGGAAGTTCCATTCAGTATCTGCCCCAGCGATTTGACCTCGTATTCTCTAAATCACATTCTAAATACTTGTAGTTTAAAAACAGGGTGGGAAAAATGAACTCCTTTCACCATTTTTTATTTGTTGCATTTGTGTCCACAGAGCAGAAGCCACCACAACAGATGCTGCAACTCCAAAACAGCAAAAACGCAGTGTTTCTCCCAGCACTCCCAGTAACTAAGATCTTCAGAAACAAATGGTTTTGCATACATTTGGCTTTCCAAGTCTGAAGTCTCCTAGAAGGAACCCAACACACTACAAGAACAACTAAAACAGAAAGACTGTTCTCTCTCTGTATAATAAAATACAGTTAAAATTCAATTCTAAGAGTAGAAAAGTTTACGTAAGCACATTCTGTGAGTGAAGTACAAATGACATGTATGACAACATATGTTATACTGGTGTTTATATGGAACCATAAAACACATTTCCATAAACACTCCAGTTATCTTCTTTCCAAACACTAGTACAGTCCTTTGAGAAGGAATAACCTTTCCTGTATGAGAAAAAAACACAAACTCACTCAACATAGCTGCCTAGGCTGAAGTACTCTAAGAACCCAGCCCTTGCAAACGTTACCAGACATTGAGCATGGGACCAAGAAGAGCTGGGCTCCTCTCTCAGCCCTAGCAAGCAGCTACTCTAGTTTTTCACTGACAAGTCCAAGCTTTCTGCACACCATTTCCACACGTGCAGAATGGTAATAATGACCTTTTTTTCTATTCAAAGGACTTGGCAATCAACAAGTGGAAATGCATGCGTAGCCAGTACAAGCTTATCATATGCAGCATGCTGTGCTTTCTCCACACAACCCAACTGGTATTATTCATTCCTAGAGGATGTCAGAGAGGGATGCTTTAGCAGCATGGCTCTGAACTGGTGGTTCTTGGTCACTGCTCCCGCTGCCCTGCAGATGGGCTGCAAATGGGTTCTGCAAGCAGACAGGTTGCATGGCAACTGGAAGCAAAGTAAGTTTTATCATTCCACTGAAAATCAACAGGAATACCCCCATCATCTTCTAATGCTTTCTGCATTAACTGCTGTACACGTATTTTTATTTATTCACTTATTTTGTACCTAACATGCTGCATTTCATGGCCTGCCTTAGTCAAAAAAATAAAGTAGCCATGAAAGGTCAAATTATGCAGCACAAAAAGGCTCAGAGACTTCTTCGATGCAGAAATAGTCATTGGCAGCTGATTGAGTTTATTTACTATACTCTTTTCTGCTGTCATTTCAGAATCTATTTCAGCTGCCCATGGGAACTGAAGCCATTAGATTGAATTATCATTCTGAATGCAAATTGCATGAGATAAAATGCCAAATTGTAAAGGTTTTGATTCTTGGAGTTATTGTGATGCTTCTCCTTTAGAGAGGTTACAGGTCTGTTACTTGCTTGTATATTAACAGCCATGATTTTCACTGTTCCTGACATCAGTGTTCATTCATCATATGTGTAATAGCTGAACATCAGAATATGTACTGTAGAGTGCATGCTGACACGCGAAAAAGAAATGAGTATCTGAAATACTAAACAGGCTGAACAGTGAGGGAACAAATCAATCAAATGTGGAGTACAGAAAGCTGGAAGAGTCTGTGTTTTTTCAGGTTTTAACAAGTTCCAGTACAAAACACTTGCACTGGAAACAGGAGCAGAATTTTGATTTTCAAAGCTTCTACTGAAGATCTCAAACAAGCTGGAACTTGCTATTGACAAATAATGGACATTAAAAGTCCCATTCTCCCCTCATTACAAAATCAACTATCTTTGCTAAGATCAAATGAGTTGACAAAACCCATCTGTGTGCCTGTAAGTTTCCTCTCTTCCCCTCTGTCCTGATACAGTTTTACCAGGTCTGCATCTCTCCATGAAACATCCTGTGCTACCACCAGACCCAAACCAGCATTTTCTCCACTTGGTGCAGCTGCCCTTACTTCTTCATCTCCCACGTCACACACATTGCCTGTGAATACTTCAACTGCAACCAATTCCTTCAACTCCTGCATTCATCCCTATATTACTTCTTAAAGGGAAAAATGGCTTTGCCATCTGCCAGTGTCTCATCCCACCCGGTGGATGGCAAGTAAGGTGAATCTTAGGAATCTCACCAAATAAGGTACTCCCTGCTCTCCAGGGGTCACCAGAGCAGGTTGTCAACAGACAACCATGGCCCAGAAGAACAATACAAGGCAATTTATTGGACGTTCTAACAACAACTAATCAGCTACTTTGAGGCAAAATTAGGCAACTTTCTAACAACACTTAATAAGCACTGTGGATAAGGGTACTTGGCATAGGTGTTATTTCCTCATCAACTACCTTATAGCAAATTTAGGCAACAGCTACTGAAGAAAAGCAAGTCAAAGAAGAAAGAGAAGAAGAAACAGAAAATGAGACAAAGATATTTAGAGATAGATATAGTTCACCACTCCTAGATCCAGCGTTATCTTGAGTCTGCAGTCTTGATCCCCGGGCAGTAAGATGACAAAGGTAAATGTGTGTGCTCCCCATTATACAGTCCAGTTGGTCTGAGACCACCCTTCAGAGCAGCACCCCACTTGTGTCAAAATGATTCAGGAGTTTTTGATGAGGGTCTCTGGTCATCACGCACACCCTCCTCCCTTTTCTGATCTTTATAAGCCGTGAGGGGACATGAGAGGAAGCGAAGGCAAACAGCCCATCACTCCACCTCCACAGAATGAGATTCCACAGACCTTACAGCTTCCAACTTGAGTCCTTAAGGCTCCATTCTTCCATTCTCATCATTGTTAAGGTTAGTTATTGTTTTAGTCAACAAGTTCCTTGTACAGCCCTTACAGCTCTATTTTGTAAAGCCCCATTCTGTCTCAGACACAGAGCCAGGCATTCCACCTGACAGCAGCAAGTGATTAAACAAGTAGTGAGAGAGCAAAGCCAAGCACAGAGAAGCCACAAATAGAAGACCATACCTGTACTTAAACAACAGCTGCATTCCCTACAGATACATTATTTCCTGGCTCTGCCTGGACCATTACAGTTTGTTTTGAGTGTAACTGCAGAAAAGCAAGGAAGCAGCAGTGCTTTGCTCTGCAGAGCCCTCCCCATGTTACTGCCCCGCATTCTGCTTGCTCCAAGATCAAACACAGCTCCAACAAAAGCAGCTCCTGGATTTTTCTGCTGTGCTTGTGTGGTTGTCTCCTTAAAGGGCATAACACAGCATTTAACCCAGGTCAGAAATTTGCAAAAAAAACCAGTAACCTAGTAGGATGCAAGATGGACTTTTGATCCCTCCAGAAGCTACTGGAGACCGCACTTCTGCACAGTCTTTATACCAATTATCATATTCCTAAAATATGCACTACCTGTGCATCTCCCTTGGCAGAAGTACTGGGAAACACTCCAGCCCAAATAAAACTCCTTAACACCAATGCAGTATTAAGAAATAGGCATTACTTTCTATTATAGCGCTGGATACATCGGAGTTATTCCCAACTAACGTGTACATCGACAGAACAAAAGTGCATCTTTTACATTTGGGCAAACTGCCTCTATGTGTTTGGAGAGAGGTTTGCAGCTGTCTTCAGATCTCAACCCCATCTCTCCCATTCACACAGATTTGGTTAGTTAACAATAGAGCTAATCTCCTTCCCTAGACATGCTAATTTTTAAGATTTTCCTAAAAGATATTATTAGCCATATTGACAACAATTTCAAGTACTCATTTTGAGGTTTTGTTTTTTTTCTCCCCAGCACATCATTTAAAATTCCTCAACAATGTATTTGATTTACCATTTTATGAGCCAATTACTTAATTACCACAGTACGCACACTCCTTTCTGTACCACTTACAGGTATGTATGCTGTGCTGCATGTACCCATCTCAGACTTCACTGATGCCCCCTCTCTTGGACACACTTGACCGCTCCACCTGCTGGTTTTTATCACTCAAGCAATGATTCATTCCCTTGCTTTATGGGAACTTAATTTCCATGAGACCCTTCAACAAGAGACTTCCCTTGTGTACACTTGCTGAGATCACTGTGGAATCCACTATCTTCTGAAGCATGACCTCTGTTTACAAATGCTTTGTTGGCTCTCCTTCCACCTGGCCAATAAATTCCAGCTCACTTGTCCATAAATTCCACTCCTCACTACAACTCTCAACCACTTTCTCTGAAATACTGCTCTGTGACTTACTTGGAACTTTTATTTGGTTTTGTGTTTTTTTTTCAACTAGCATGGCATTAGCCTCTGGAAGTTGCCAGGGAACAAAGCAGTTTAAAACAAGCGGCTGAACAATAAGTGGTTCAAGTAATTCTTCCTTAATTTTGCTTATCTGATTCACAACTTCTTCTATCAGCTCTTCAAACTGAAACAGATCTTTCTTGTGACTGAGAATGTCTGGCACCTAATGCTTTCTAGCATGTTTTTCAAAACACTAAGGAAATTTTTGCATAGAACAGCCCCACAGCAGCTAAACATACATCATATATATGTACTTCCAACACAAAGCCATGCACCTAAACATATATAAGTCATAAACAATCCAAACTGGTGGAGAGTCCTGTACTGAGATACAAACTAATGACAGGGTACACAGGGCAGTGCTTGTATCTCAGAAAGACACTTTCTGTCCTTTGATCTAATGTAAGAGAAAAGCAGATACACTACTGCGGCAGGCATACTGGCTGACATGGAATTCTAAAAGTTATCGACCCTGAAAAAAAGCAGCAAATATTTACTTGTCTCTCTGTACCCAGCCTTACCATACTCCTGTCTTCTGCCTGAGGTCGAACTCTGACTTAAAAATAAGAGCCCCAGGGGCACTGAGGCTTTGCCCGAAGAACCGCAAAGGACAGACAAGAGCAGATGGTAAGGAGAGTGAACTTCATCCTTCCAAAAGAGTCAGCCATGACAAGCTGGAGTGGTTGGGCAGGGATCATAGCATGGGGACTGCTGTAAGCCAAGAGCAATCTGCTACACAAGTGGGCAGGAAATTGGACCGAGTCATACCCGAGTGGAGAGCCTCAGCGGCAACACTGCTGCTGCAAGCTTTGTCTGGCCTGGTGATGTCTTGGAGCAGTACTGACTGGCAGCTACACTCAGAAATTAAATCCAGTCCAAAGCTTTGCAAGAAATAAATTCAGAGACCTAAGTTTGTTTAATGAGTATTAATCTGTTTACAAAGCTGACAGTTGAATTTCCTCTTCAATCTACATTATATTGCATGTCACTTTTGTTGGTTTCTGGGGACAACACCAAAAGAGAGCAACCCTTATTCAAAAACAAAAGACAACTCACGATGAGATTGACATGAAAGAAAGTTGTTTTTCATCAGTAATTGCTTCCCCCTGGGCTTCCCAGTGTTTACAAATGAAAGCTTTTTCTTCATATATGACTTGACCTATCACAGATTATTGCTGCTGCTCCCACTTCCACTCCTCCCTGCACACAGAAAAAGAGAATCACTATCTCAATTTTGTACTGTAATTAAATATTTTCTGATGGCAAATTACTTATTCTTCCTCACCTGCAGCTCTCCTGGCATTTATAAATCTCCAAATATTAGCAGGCAATTAAAAATCTGTTATTAACAGCATTAAAATCCTAAGAGCTTGTCTGATGCGAGCAAGACACAGCAGTGAACTGCTTAAGAGCAAAGATTTATTTTACTCTCTGTATTTTTCCATTATCAAGCACCTTGCAGTCTGTCTATAATCAAGGCTCTTAAGGACTCCAGAAAGAAATACCATTAAAAAAAAAATGAAGAGCTAGATTGATCACTAATCTAGTCCTGGCCACCACAAGAACACCAAAGAGTAAAACACAATTATTAAAAAAATAGTGAATAGGTATAACTAATATTTTACATTGTCATTAATATTTTGTTTTATACAAAACAAAACCTAAAAACTTGACAGGCAAGTAGGACCTGTTGCATGATAGGGAAAGCCTAAGATCTCTAGATTTCAGACACTCAAATCAAAACACCGGTATGACTCAAAACCTCTAGGTTTTTTCTCTCTTTTCTTCTCTATGCATTGTGTTTCCCTTTTTCTACCCTAGCAGAACTCAGCACAGACTCTGGAAAGCACTATGGGCCATGGAGAGCTCCCACCTGCCCGCTCTCTGTTCCCCAAAGGGGCTGGAATACAGGTCAGTGCGAGGGTGGGAGGGCAGCAAAGATCAGGCAACCCCACAGCACTGCTTAGCTGGGGAGGTGAGAGGTTTCACTCTGGTGTGTGACAAATGTAGAAGAAATGACGGGGACAGCAGCTTCTGATCTACAAAACACAATGTTAATTTAAACCTAACTAATTTTGTGTTAAGGACTTGATCCCAGCCCTCTGATAAATGCTGAAAACCACAAATTTTGCAAAGGGCATTCCATAGGCATACCATAGCAGAGCAACTGTCATCATCTTCAGTTACAATCCATAAATGAAAATTTACATGTCTAGACCAACATTTAAATCAATGTAGTTCATGTAGAGTAATGTAGTTAAGACCCTCTAATTAGCACCCCTAACAAATGGGGTATTTTCAGCAATTTAAGGCACTGAACATATTTTCCTATATTTCCTGTTGCTACTCTTTTTTCAGAAATAAAGCTACATATATATATGTCTATTTTTTCCCCCTCAATAGAAGAAATAAATTAACAGCATCAGGAAAATGGTATTTTACAATGACTTGGTATTTATCACACTAAACCACTAGGACTTCTTGCTCAGCTGGAACCACGCACACTCCCAGATGGTGTATTGGATTATAATTTCACAAAACGAGTTTACTCTCGCCACAGTTGCTCTTGCAATTTCCGCTGAAAAGTCATCTAAATATTTCCACAATATCTGTTCCTACTCCCCCTGGAGTCTCCTACATCTTTTCTATATGACGTTATTTCTATATGACATTATTTTATTTTGCAATCAGGGAATAACTATATCTAAGAAAAATGCTACTGAGCTACTTCTACAGCTTTGTTATCTTCTGTTGTTGCATTACAGTATTACTTGTTTAATTAATTATTAAGCTGCTTACAAACTGTTTTTTTTAATTATTATTTTTATGTTAATTCCCCCTCTATCTGATTTCTTTAACAACGAAGCCATGACCTGGCATGTTTTCTCACAGCCTTTTCTGAAGGGCAATTAAAATTTGAAAAAACGTAGATGCTGACACCTAAGCAATGCAAGATTTAATCTATTAGCAAAAATTAAATCACAGACTCTTCAGCACATATAATTGCACCAGCTGTGAAGGAAACAAAACACCTCCCCTGCAGGAAAGCTGCACAAAGCCCAGAAGGGCAGCAGATTCACAGCCCCAAGCAAAGTCAGCACAAAGTGGGGTATGGAGGAAGCTTCTCGCTGGTGGCCCCCACGGTCACCACTGCCCTGTCATGCAGAGCAGCAGGAACGACAGGAAGGCAGCACCTGGGCAGGTGCCCTCCCACCCTACCTGCTTCTTAGCTGTACATAGGAAGGGTAGAGTGCTTGTGCATCACCAGCTGTGCTCCCCAGTGGTAGTAGCACTGGTGGGAACGTGCAGGAGAAGCAAACATAAGCAATGGGATCACTCTGCCCTTAAGGCATATAAAAATCAGACAGTGAAGCATAGTTCCTGAAAGCAGGATAGGGGCCTGCTCTGGGAAGCATTGCAAAGGGAGGGAGGTCCAGTGCTGCAGGCCCTGGGGCCGGCCACAGTGAGACTTCAGTGAGGAAGCACACACAGCCCAGCGTAAGGCTTGCAGCAGCACCTATGATGTTTCCGAAAGGCAATAACAGCAACACATTGGAGATGGTCCAGGATTCACCTCCAATCACCCAAGAAACCTGACATCCAGCTGGGTTTGAGAGTAAATCCTCTTTTCAACAGAAGGATCGCCCAGTGAAGTCCCTATCTAAAGTTTCTAACGCTGAGAGAAATACACTGATGTATAGATTCTCAGAGATAAAATGTACCATTTGGTTCCTGAACTGGACTAAAGTAAAAATATCAGAAAAAAATGGTTTTATATCTAAATTGGCAGGTTATTCTGCTCAGATCACAACACAACATTACAGAAAGGCATTATGTGGTTTTAGGGCTTGTCAGTAGCATTATACCATCTGGCATCTGAGGATTTATATTATAAACTTGCTTTGTTTGAAAACAAAAGCTTCTTCATGATTTATTGATTTTGTTTGTGCAAGTGGAAGGCAGCTTGTGGGTAGTTCCTTGGTAGTGCATGCTACAGCTCTAATCAGGTCAGCATTGCCTGGAAAACTGGAATGTGGCTTGATTAATCAAAATCCAACCAACTTTGCACATTCAAGAAGTTTAAAAATGATCTGGTTCACTGTACACATTGCTGTGAAGTAACAGCTGATGCAGCTAGCATCTCATGCAGCTGTTACAGCACTACAGTGACACCACTGCCACTGAAGACATCTTAAAATACTGAAAAGCAACTCATTCTTGTAATTTGCATAGGTGGGAAAGAGAAGACAGCTTAGAGAACCAGAATTTCTGGGAAACGTCACTCTTGTTGAGATGAGTAATGAAGCAAACATAGTTGTGTACTCTCATTTCTGCTAAGTGAAGGCAAGCAAATTTGATAGCAAGCTAAGCCTGAGGTTATAGTCACTGTGCCTACTGCTTCTAACCACCAAGGAAACTGCCTGCTGGTAAGCAACAGAACAACTCAAAGTTTGCTTGGCTTTCAATGTCAAACTTGTGCAGTACCTCAGACAGACTAATACACACCATGTTTTAAGGAATAAGGAAAAAGTATCAGGAAAAAACACTAAAAATTATGCAGGTCTGTTGTCTTCTCTAGTCCCTTGAATTCAATGGATTGTGAAAAAAATCACCTGTGAACATTATTTTTCACACAACTTTTTAAGAATCTACAATCTTAACAAAAAATGACAGTAATTATTGTTCCATTGTAATCTCTATTGTCCACAACTCATCTTCCTGGACATGGGAATGAGAAAACCAGATAGCAACGTTTAAATTAATACACTTTACACCTATTCACTATATGCTCTTGCAAAATTTTGCATGCAGTCAAGCTATTTATGTTGTCAATGGAACTGACACACTGTTCAAAGCATCTGGAACGCAGTAATGGTTTGAAACAGGGCAGTGTTTTCTCTGTCTTATCAGAACTCTGGTGACTCATCTGTAGCATGTATTCATTCACATTTCCATCATTTACTCATTTTGACATTTCCCTCTGATTACTTCATGCAACAGGTTAATCTTCATGAAAGGGCTAATGAGAAATAAATTGAACAGTGAGAAAAGTTATTTGACATTCCAAAATTTAGTGCTTAGTAAAAATAGGTAAATTTACTAATCTGTAAACAGATAAAGTTACTTTGCAGTTAATAAGTGAATCAAGTTCTTTGGGATTTTTTTTTGTTTGTTTCTACACATACAAAAATTGAATTCATGTGTCCCAGATAAGAGAATATACGAGCAGCAGTGGTTCAGCTCATGAAGGCTCCTTGCTGGAACTGGTGTGTATGTATGTATATGTACATATAAGATACAGATGTGTGTGTGTCTGTACGCATACATATATGCACAATTTCCTATACGTATACAAATAGATGTACCTTTACACATATATGTACACACCTTCAGAGAGATACTAGATCATTTAATCAAAGCACAAGAGGAATTAGAATATAAACAGATTTGCAGATCTGAAGATCAGTCACTGACCTGGCAAGTAACTCCTTTTTCTTTGGCTGCTTGTGAACATACGCTCCCCTTGGATGCAAGTTATATGTGGGCCTATATCACACACACATGTGCAAAGAAATATATCATTCACATTACAGATGTTTCACATCTAAGCAGTTCAGAAACAGGACTGAATGCAAAACATTAATACTGGAATAAGATTCACTGGAGAGGCAATTTAGCATACTAGAAGATATCTTTCCTAGGATACTTTTCCAAAATTATTCTGCATTGTTAGCTAAGTGGACAAGATAATCACTAGTGCTGCCAGCAAATTCCCTGTTAAGACAAAGAGGTGAGAATTGGGAACATTCAATTTGTGGCTATACTGTCATTACATAGGCAGACACAGCTCTACACTGGCAATTCTAGCCATACCTTGACTTCAGAGACGTATAGCAGAGATGACTGGGAAAATAAATAATAATTACAACAAAACAATCACAGTGAAAATAGAATAACCAGCATTGATACAGGTGGAATTCTGGTGGCAATGACGGTTTTTCAATCACCCTGAAGTACTCTGTAACATGGAGCTGAGGCATATGTCTGGGCAGCTTTGGGACTAGAACAGTGGGCAGGCAGGGACATGCAGCTGGTCACACTCTGCCCCACTGCTCTGTCTTTATCCATGCCGATTTCCCTAATGACCATCTTACCTGAATCCCTGAAAATACATCAGGTTATGAGAGGAAGAAAACATTAACAGTGTCTTAGTTTCTGTAAGACAGAAGCTCCTGTCTCATCCACCCACTTGAAGTGAGGGAGGATGCTGCATGGAGCACTGACTATGCTATAGACAAGCTGGTTTGTTTTTTTTTTTTTGTACGCCATGAATGGCACAGAACAAGCATGTCATTCTGAAATGCAGCCATAGAAGGCATCTGTAACAGGACATTGACATTCCTCTAAGTAACAAGGGAAGAGTTCACAAAAAAGCATTCGCTGGTACTAATTCCCCTAATCACTGCTCAGAAATGATGGCTGTTTATCAGAAAGCTTTGGCTGCCTACAGGTAACAAGCTCATACCACTAAGCACACTTCTCCTCTCACACATTTTTTTTGTTCTGGATTTTGCTTTCTTGCCTATATAGTTCTCTCTCCTAGGAAATGTTTGATTACATCTGTCTTTAACATGCAGAGTTTTCTTTCAATTCCATCCGGATTTTTTTGGCTCTTGATTATTAAATTTGCCATTTCTATGAATCATCAATTCAGATCCATGAAAATCCTTACTTGATAAGACAGTGGATTATGTTACCTCCCACTTTCCTCTTTTATCTTAGACATTGTCAAATCAGATTTCACATTATGCTACAGCTTCTATATCCAAATGGTTAATGTTTCACTGAAAATTACACAGACCGACCATTATTTTAAGGCTTGAATACCTGCCAAACATTGTAGTGGCATAAAGTTGCTACCCAAAGCCTACACAACCCAAAAACAGAAGACAACACTGAATATAATTATATCAATTTTTACAGATGGCAGAATTAAAATGAAAAATGCCTGCACAATTAAAAAAAGCTTCACTGACCACAAGTATATATTTCTGCAAAATATCCACATGCAAAATTTCACGTTTTAAAACCCAAAGGAATAACCAGAGAGAACCAAACCAACCTAAAGATTTTATTTATTTCTACATTTTAAGATAAGCATACTATTCATGGGAGGAGCTGAGTAACTCTTCTGAAGACCTACATGTATTTATCTATGAAAACAAATAAAATGCAAGCACCGCTTCAGAAAAAGAAATGCTGTCTAGGGAAGTGGGAAGTGTCTCACTTCCCAAATCCACTAGGCTCACAGCAGAATGATCTACGACATTCTGCTTTTAACCATTATCTCATACACTAAAATTTGGACCAGGAAAGTGGAGCATTTCACATAAGCTATCAGAGCACTGTGCAGTACCATGGCTTTCTCCTCTTACTAGCATACATTGGTTCTGCATGCTGCCCAGGTTGCTCCTTCTGTAGGGGTGCAACAACGTCCCACCTTCAGAAGAGCCCAAGCCAGAACCAAGGACAAAAGAAAGTACCACACTTACATCTATGTCCACTGTGGGTAAGTATAACAACACACAGGACATAAGAATACGAAGTCATACAGCAACCAGCCAAGCCTGGCACTGATAAAATCACCTGCTGTCCTCTCTCTATGCTAAAAGCCTCACAAACTTCTAAATCAATTTCCTAAAGATTCTTAAACAGCCCTCCACAGGCCCTGAAAAACATACATAATGACTTACAGGTTTGAATGGGATGAAACAAAACAGTGATAATAAGGTTAAAACAAGACAGCAATCTAACCCAGGCTTTCAACAGTAAGGATTTTTGTAAGTTAGTCCACGTTTCAAGGTCCTCAGGGAGAAGTAAATGATTCCCTGAGGAATCATTCACAAAGAGACAAGAACATTTGATTCTGAAACCAGAAGTAATTAAGAAAGAAAGTACATATTGCTGCCTTTGTCTTAAAAGAAAATTTAGGACTGCTTCAAGCACTTCAGCAGTGACACTGAATTTCTTCAGCATAATACAGACTCTGCTCAGTTTTTTAATTCCTGCTTCAAAAGGACCAATGCTAAGTAGTTCAAAATGAAGTGTGTGATGTTCCACAGTGCTCCCAGGAGAGGCGAGTCACTGAGCCACAGGTTTCATGAGGACTTCTCACGTTACCAAGACTTCAATGCATTCTCTAGCAGTCAATATCACTGCCATCCCCCTAAAAAACAGACTGAGTAAAATAAAATGGAAATAAAATTCAGGCAAACTCTAAGTAATTCTGAGCAGAACTAACCCTGATATTATTTGAATCCCATAAAGTTAATAATGCGTCTGCTTTAAACTAATTTTATTTGATTTTTTTTAAAACATATAATACTCTTTCCTATTCCCCACTTCTTCACTAGAAATCAAAGATAAGGTCAGTAAAGTGCTTTGGTGTTTTCTGTTCACACAACAGTATGAAGGCTTTTGAGTTTTAACCATTAATTGTATACATTTGTTATATAATGTTTTCTTAAAATGAATGTCTTACCTACAGTCTCCCTGCTGCGCTTCCCTATAAAAGCGAAACTCAGACACAGACATTCCAGTAACATATAAACCTGCAAAGCGGGCTACTCAGAATGCAAAGGGAAAAAAAAAATCTATGAAAGACTGTTTTAATTTTCATTCATTTAAACGTTTCTTTTGTCTTTTAGGTAATATATCTATAAACACACACACGACCGGTGAGAGGTCATCTCATGTTTTCTTTTGCTGTGAAGCAGACCCTGTTTGTAGAACATCTACTAAAGAACGTTGAGGAAATCCCAAAACTGACCTAAAATTTTCTGTTCACACATGAACAGCCCCAGAGATCTGTAAGGATCCTTCACTGCAGGAGAGTCCTAGCAACCAGTTATGGTCTTTGAGCAAGGAAAGGAATGAATGCACTCACTGGAACATGTCAGTTACCCATTTATGATTAACAACCTCAACTACAACAATGTACTGCAGAGCTAAGTTTTAAATTTCATTTCAAGAAACTAATTAAAATAGAAACTGCTGCAGAACAGCTGACTTCATAAAACAGCAAAAGTTGCACATGGTTCTCATTTAAGAAAGTGCCATAATTAAAGGTATTTCTGGTAGCCGCTGTGGAGACTTTTTATTTCCGATATGAATGGAGTTAATTAGCTTTTAGCTTTCCAAAAGCATTAAGAATTAGGAGGAGTCTTCCCAGATGGTGGTGAGTTGGCCACATACTGAACTTATTAATTAAAGCTTATCTGTTTGCCATTGTGAAGTACCAAAAGCACATTGGACACGTCACAGAAACACAGGCATGCAGATAGGCTGTTCTTCCTGCTCACAGCTACTTGACCCAAATGCAGTCCACAGACTCAGTGGCAGTACTAAGGGTGGAGTATGTGTGTAAGCCTACAAAGATGGGGAAGATCATACATCACGTTGAACTACGAGCTCTGTGAATGAACTTAATGGACAGGAAAGTAAGCTGTTGCAGTAGAGCAGAGAGGTGGCATGAAGAAAGAAAAAAAAGCAGTGTACTACGGGGGAAACCATGCATATGACAAAAAACCACAAATTTCATCAGGAAACAAAGGGAACCTTTCTTCTAGCAACAGTCTGCTCCCATTCGTATGAAAGCAGAAGGGCTCGCTGAGCAGACCATTAACAGGATTATGTCAACCTTGTGACTAGGTGACTGCTAATTGCTACCTGGATGGAAAAAGATTCTCCGTGATTTAGTACTTAAAGAACCGCAATAGCGACCTTGGTATAATTAGTTTCCTAACACAAGAAAGGATTTCCAACAAGGATGCCTGAGGAGGAGGGCTCACTACGTCTTTCTTGTTCATTTGTTTGCTCGCTTTTCTTTCTGGTGACCTCTGATTTACTTTTCTATGCTGTAAGGTAGAAATGATCATTAACAGCACAATGCATATAATTATTCATTATTACTGTTTTTCTAACGTTAACCTACCACATCTTCTTGACTTCCACAATTCTGACAGAGAGACTGGCTATATATATGTATCTGTATATGCCATGAGAACATCTCTGAAAAAGAACTACTACTACTACAGTTGACGGAAAAAATTCCATTTTCTACCCTAGTTTATCTTTTAGGGCATTACGCTTTTGCTAAATATCATTGATTAATTTAAAATTACATTCAAAGTGCTCTGTCTTGAATCAAAATATTTTATTACAACAGAATGTGCTTTGAAAGGTGTATATTACTTTACTTATACATGAATGTTCTCAATATTTGGTTACTGACAGTGAATGAACCACTGATAATAGACTCCTAATGATGGCCCAAAGTGACAAGACAGCACAGACACTTCATTATTTCAATTGAATATTTAGATTGCATGACAGAATCAAGGACATCACAAACAGCTACTACTTTCATTACACTAAAAAATATAAAAACAAAAATGTAAAAATAAGTCTGGTTTTGTAGGAGAAAGTTTTATCAAGTTAAATCTTGTGTTATTTTATTTCCAGTTTGCAGGGAGTTTTGGAAATATTTCCACTTTCCACAGATGAAATGAACGCGACCACCTTCTTACTTTGCCCTCACTGTACTGCTCCAGCTTCTCTTGCTCCTCAGAGCAGGACCCTCCTTGGCTCAAAGCAGTGCTTATCCCACCTCACATGCACTAAAAAAAAAAACAAAAAACAAAGAAACAGCCCCACAGCAAACCTTCACTTTCTCTCTCTCTGTGTAAAGAAAAAGGACCTACATAAGAAAGTCATCATATCTATCTACACACAGGCACACAAAGCAAGTGCCTTTACGTGGGAAGTAACATCAATCCTCAATTCCCAGGCTTCTCCAACACAAGAGCAAAAATATTTTGCGGCATACTTTGAGTGACTAATGCCACTCAGCCACGACACTCCTCTTCGACAATTCTAGAGAGGTAAAAAGATTGAATAAGGTGAGGGATAAACAGTCACCTACCATAATTTATAGGCAATTGTTTCTAAGCTTCTGTAATCTACTGGACATTTCAGTATTTTTTCAGCTCTCTAAAGTCCTCCAAGATTTCAAATCATAATCCCTAAAATATAGCCCAGGAGTTGTTACACTTAGTGGCACAGAGAAAGAGAAACCACGCGAGAGACGGAGAGCAAGGTAGACAGAGGAAAATAAACCTTCATAAGAAAAGCAAACAAGAAAATCTCATTTCATTCAAAGAACTCTTAATATTACATTGCTAAGCAGCCTGGAATTTCTGAAAGAATCACAGAACAATGAAATCAGAGTGGCAGGTATAAAAAGGGCTAGCTGACCAACCAATGCCATCTTCTTCATCTCCCTTAATGGCAAACAGCCTCTAGTCTACTGTGCTGAGGTCTGAATGTAAAAATTATTTCTGCCAGTTCCAATGTCTGTAAAAACACAAAGTAGCAGAACAAGGATCTAATTTTCTACTGGTTGACAACAGTCTTAGGTACATACAGCATATATTTCTAAGCTCCTCAGTCTAAGAAAGAAACTACTGTAGTATTTCTCCATATGGGGTGCTTATGAGAGTTCCCAGTAAGCTTTGGCAAGTGTTTCCTGTATAACATATGTGGATCATCACATAAAGGTCTTGAATTAATGACACAAAAACTTTTAAAGAGAAAAAAACATTTCAGCTTCCATTTTTCCTGGCAAAAGTTGCTTCTCCTGACTTAAGCCCCTCATTCAGTTATCAAGCACTAGATTGTCTAAGCCAAGTTTCACGTAAGTGCAGACAGATCAGCGAGACATACATTTTACCTTTATTGTCTGAAATTCCCACCAATGAATATTCTTTCTCCAGACCAGTTAGGAAAAAAAAAAGCTCTATTTTTCTATTTTTTTTTTTATTCAATGAATGACACAGCGAATGCAGAAAGGCACTGCAAATCTGAAGTGCATTTGGGAAAGAAATGGCACTTCTTTTCCTAATAGCATAACAGTTCTTTCTAAATGTTATCTAAAAGTGTGGCTCCAAGGCTCCTTGGATTTTTATAAGAAAAATATTCTGTGAAAATGTGATCCCATAAGCAGTAACTCTAATTTATATAGCAGAAGGCTTTAAATGGATGTCCACATTTAAAGCAATGTTCATGTAATGGCCAGTCAGCTCACTTCTCCTGCTTTGGCTATCTCTAGAGGGAAAAATGGATTCTCATTACCAATTCCCAGGCTAGGAGAAGACTGACCTACACACAGGGTTTAGCAAGGTCTGCTTTCTCTGTAACAACCACAGATCAGGGGAACACGCAAGAGATTGGTTGCTACTGTTCTCTTTTGATGAAGGAACTGATCATACCTCCCGCACATTTTATCACCCAATTTTCATCCGTAACCACAGGAAATTGACATCTAACATATCTATGTTTGAGTTTTCCTTCCAAACACAAGGACAGAATATGAGGATTGAATCCTCGCAATCCTCCTCCCTGTGAAGAAAACACCATGTAATCTCTAAACAAAAGAATAGGAAGGTACCAAAAGAGCCAAGAAAATTCTTGACTGTTGTGGCTTTTTTTATTTTCTTTTTTTTTGTGGGGGTGTGGGGAGGGGGTAAGGATTGGTTCTTTATACAGAGAGACTACTTCATCTTTAAAATATAATTTGAACCACGAGGATAAACAGATCTTTAATAATAAACACATTTCACATCATCATCACCACCTACACAAGTGAATGTTAAAATTTTGTGGATGGTTCTGATCTAGTAACAACCTGGTACAACACTGATGTAAATGGTGATCCTCCAATTATTCTAATATTATGGAAATACAGACTGCAAATTCTGACTAAGTTGTTTCTGTAAGACGTAGGATTTGTTTTGGTAATATGACTTTATTCTCCTTTTATCTCCTTTAAAAAAATGACAATCTTGCCTTCTTGTGGGGTCAAACCTGGAAAGGTTTCCCTTTAATGGCTGAGATTGAACTGTCTCCTATAAATATTGTTTCTGCTGCAGCTACATGATCTAAGGTAATGGCTGCACTAGAAAAGACAATGAAAAAAAATACTAGCTGAGCTTATTTTAAATACAGAAGGCTTTGTCTTATCAGTTAATAGTCAGAGGATGCTATAAAATAAAATTATCCCTTAAAAGCTCCATTCCACAAAAGCAGTCAATAGACATCACAATAAACACTTGCTAATCAATAGCGATAAAGTCAGTACAATTTAGCTATCAGATGTTTCTTCAGCAACTGTTTCTGTAATACTTAACTCACTATTATAACAACATCAGTTTAATGCTGTAAGTAAGGAAGTCACTTAATGGATTACATGGCAGTGATATGAAGGAATAGGAAAGTGCTATACAACAGACTTCTCGTGTCAAACTCTGTTCAACTAAGTTTTGTAGAAGAAAGATCTGCTGTAATACTGGAGCATACAATTATTTTCAAAATCACAGAAGAACTCACTTATTTCCAAATTGCAGTTGCTCATTCAAAACAAGCTTCCCCTCAAGGCAGAAATTTCAGGACCTCCTTTCTTCCTTTCATAATTGGAAAACAAGTGGCAGGAAAAAAAAATCTATAAAATTGAAAATCATAGCTAGTAAAGACAAAATATGAAGTGTGTTCCCTTATGAGATCACTATGCTGTACAAGAAAGAAAGGCAGATTATTTACAGACCATCATCTTGAGTACCTGGAAAGCAAATGCTGTATTGCACCTCTGTTTTATTGCACGTGTTTAACTGTAACACTACAGTACACTGCAGATAACAAGCATTTTATCTGGACAAGACCTCTCTAAAGACGGTCCTAACTACTACAGTCTTATTTTTATATGAGGGAGGAAGACATGTGGAGAACTCACACTACTTTAAAAAGAAAAAAAAGAAAACAACTGAATACTTCAGCACAATAATGTACTTTCAGAGAGTCGTAGAATCATAGAATTGCTCAGGTTGGAAAAGAACATCAGCACCTGGAGAAAGGGGACATCTGAGCAGACACAGCTTTGTTTACTCTAACAAAGAGAAGGAAAAAAACAAACAAGAAAGAAAGTGTTATTTACCTGACATTAGCTTCAAATAAATTGAACTGAAATGGAAATAAACTCAGGTTGACCATTTTTCTAAGCATATTCAAATACTTTCACTGCAAAGACCTTATCTACGCACGCAGACTGCAGCAGTAAGAATATTCTTTCTTTTGTCAAATATAAACTCAGGTTGCAAGCCTTTTTATTTATTTATTTACTTGGCTTTCACAAATACAGTTGCTCATTCCTCATATCCATTCCCATCTGGTGCTACAGAAAAAGAAACCAGTTGGCTCCCTGGCACAGCCAAGCCTTGAGCAATACAGTTATGAGGGGAACAGTTTCTTGACAAATTTATGACAACAGCCTTCCTGCCTTTAGTGAGCAAGAAACAATTATCTAATTTACCTGCTCTCCTGAAGCCCCACACACACAATAAACACAAGAATCCCCTTCAAATAACATAAAGTCATTTCAAGGAGAACATAATAGAAACAGGAAAAATGGCTTCAAGCTCAAAGAGAATAGATTTAGGTTAGATACAAGGAAAAAGTCTTTTACAGTGAGGGTGGTGAGGCACTGGAACAGGTTGCCCAGAGATGTGGTGGATGCCCCATCCCTGGAGACTTTCAAGGCAAGGCTGGATCAGGCCCTGGGCAACCTGATCTAGCTGTGGGTGTCCCTGTTTATTGTAGGGGAGTTGGACCAGACAGCCTTCAGTGGTCCCTTCCAACTCTAAGGATTCTATGATTCTATAAAAAAATCACTTGTCTCCCAGAGAAAGTTGAAATAGCAAATTGAGTTAGTGAGGTTACTAGTAGTCTGAAGAAAGATTAGTTAGGAATGCCATGCAAGATGTTCTATGCATCTATAACAACCTCAGGATCTGGCAGATCTGACAGACATAGGATGCACCAGAAACCAGCAACTGAAGGCCAAGTGAGACACTCAAGACCATCTCAAGTGGCAGTAGATGCTTAGGTTCACAATGCAGCATCTAACTCAAAGTTTTCAAGTACTACAACAAGAAGTATTGAAGAATCTCTAAAGCAAAACAAGGGCTCTGCAATAACACTGTGATCCTTCTCCTGTGCAGCAGGAAAGCATCTCTTTGAAAGAGATCTTAACATGGATGGGCTTCTGCACTTCTGCGTCTGGGTGTTCCAGGCGCAAGAATTCAAGGTTGTTGGTTTTCTTAATGAACAACATAGCACCACTGCAGACTGACTGTATGTACTCTTTTAACAGAGTTCCTGAGCTGTAAGAATAAAAACACACTACCAAAAATTATTTTCCTTTTATTTCATAGCAACATGCTCCTAAATGTCTGCCTAAAATTAGATGCTGAGGAGATGGGACCAGAACATGCAATGTTACCTGGTACCTCAGACTCACATATGTGTATGTCAGGTACAGAAGAGGGGGAAATAATGTAGTTCTTCAGACGCACTCTAAATTACTCACGAGTAACAAAGAAAAAGTAGGCAAAGATGAAAGTAAATTCCTCCAAAACCTCAAAAGATGTGCAAAGATACCATTTTAATATTCTAATAATATCTTCTTAATGTTCCATTAGAATTTTAGAATCATAGAAGGGACTCACAAAGATCAGTGAGTTGATCCCTGGCTCTGAAAAGGATCACCCAAAATTCAAACCCCTTGTCTGAGAGCATTGTCCAAATGCTTCCTGAACTCCAACAGTTCGGGGCAGTGACCACTGCCCTGGGGGAACCTGTTCCATGCCCACCCCCCAGCTGCCCCTCCCCTGACACAGCTCCATGCCGTTCCCTCGGGTCCTGTCGCTGTCACCAGAGAGCAGAGCCCAGCGCTGCCCCTCTGCTCCCTGTGAGGAGCTGCAGCCGCCATAAGGTTTTTCCCTCAGCTTCTTCTGCAAACCCAGGGACTCCAGCCACTCCGCACACACCTTGCTCCACAGACCCTTCATCTTTGTAGCCCTCCTTTGGACACTCTCTAAAAGGTTTATGTCCTTTATATATCGCGGCACCCAAACTGCCCCGAGTGCTTGAGGTGAGGCCACCCCTGCTGGCGCCGTCGCTCGCCGCCCGCCCCGCCTCAGGGCCGTGGGAGGCTGCCGCCTGTCCCCCGCCGCCGGCCT
>JANHGO010002474.1:0-29891 GCA_024606505.1 Aquila spilogaster
ATACTGAACTCAAAACATAGCACCGTACCAGCTACTAGGAAGACAGTTAACTCTATTCCAGCTGAAACTAGGACAATATACATGGAAACTTTAGTGATAACTGCAGTCTGCCATGGCCACAATGCATAGTTTAGCAAAGACAGATTAAGGGCTTCCTATTTAGGACCTTTCCCAAAGCCCATGGAAGCTAAGTTGGTTTTGTTTACTTCACATACCTTTCTGGTATGTGAGAGACACCCAGCACCTAGAATAGCCTTCTCACCTCAGCTTAAGCTGGGTCAAGAGTCCTTCTTTGTAGCTGCAAAATTGGTGCGGGACTGGAATCAGGCTTGAGTCTGAGACTTCTTTCTTTCACACATCAGTAAACATATCATACACTTCCTTCCAGACAGAAAGTATCCAAATGCTGCCTTCACATGCCATCTCCATTGCACAATATCTTGGAAAAAGAGTAGCGTGAAGTAGAATGAAGTTTATTAATACTCTATGCAATATATATGTCAGAATGACTTGATTTAGTAGCTAGTCACAGCAACAGGATACTAATTCCACTTTGTCTTCTGAATAGTTCTGTATTTTCTTCTTTATTAGGGAAATGTAGTTTATTGCCTTCAGTGGAGTTCGAATTAGGGCTAAAATTATTCCAGTGCAGTAGAACTTACACCCCATACATATTTAAGTATAGATTTATTACTTTTATAATAATAAAATTCTTCACTGTGAGGGTTGTGAGGCACTGGAACAGATTGCCCAGAGAGGTTGTGGATGCCCCATTCCTGGAAGTGTTCAAGGCCAGGTTGGATGGGGCTTTGAGCAACCTGATCTAGTGGAAGGTGTCCCTGCCCATGGCAGGGTGGTTGGAAATAGATGATCTTTAAGGTCCCTTCCAATCCAAACCATTCTATGATCCACAAACACATATACACATATTTTTTTATGTAGATATATATATAACCCTAATATCTAATCTTCTTTGAGCATAGGTTATGTTTCTCTGGTCTTGTAAATTACGAAAAAGTTTAGAAACTGTAATAAAAACAACAGGATTCAATTCCATTCCTGGGTCCAGCAGCTATACCCTGGTCCAGTCACGGGTGTCTCAAAGGGCAAGTGAGTCAAGCCATAAATGTCTTTAGAAGATCATTACTACAAGGATGGCAACACTGGCTTAGCAAGGAGTCAAGTTCTCCTGAAGAAAAGCCACAGAAAACAGAAGACTGATTGACATCTGTAAGGAGAAAATATCAGAATAGCACGATCAGATCAGTGTTACTACATCATCCAAGCAAGGAGTTTTCAATTGTGGTTACTGGCACTTGTGCAAGAGCATGCAATGATAAAATGCGTCTTTGTTTTAAGCACACCAACATCTTATCCCCTTACAACCTCAGAACACAAGTTTTTTCTGATGGGTCAGTGTTACACTGCTACATGGATTAGCTTCTGTTTGAAAAAAATATAATCATTTGTTTTAATTATACACCACAAAATGCATACATACACAGAAAGAAGAATGTGGCTTGTGACTGAGTCTTAGTGGCCTTCAGCCTTTCAGTATGCTTTTTTCTGACCAGAGCATAACAAGGAAGAATAGGAAAAAGAAATAACAATGTCTAACCTATAGACAAGTCCTGTTTCTATTCTGAACTAGATAGAGTCTTTTTGCCCCCAAATACAGGGGGCAAAACTGTATTGCTGTATTTTGGTCCACTCTTTTAATGGGACTAATTTAACACTACATGGGTATAAATATTTTCTGCACACAGAGGAGCTCTGAGGAACATGAAATCCACATCTGATTCAGTGAGGAGTAAGGAAAAGAAATTGATAGCTTAGAAAAAGAAACACTTCTGAACATGTTAAGTCTTTAATCTTTGGTTTCCAAGGTGTCTGGTGTCTCTTAAGAGCAACACAAGGATTTCAGCTGGGAAGGTGGGCAAGGACAGTGGAAGGTGCAAGGTCCAGTGGGTCAGAGCCCATGTCCCAGCTCACCAACGTCCCAGCCCTGATGTCCCCTTGCACTGCCCCATTGCCCTTGCACTGGCTTTGGCTCTCATTTGGCAGTTGGGTGAGCAGAGTCAACCCATTAAACGCCCCGTCTTGCTTGAGGGAGGAGGAGGAGAGGGTTGCTGGATTTTTTTGCCAGTTTGTTGATGCAAACAGAGGGCTGCAGAGCACCTCTCCTGAGCTCAAGGGAGGTGACAGGGATGCAGCAACCAAATGAGCGGGGAGGGACGCCACACTGAAAGGAGGAGTAGCATCACCTTTCCAGTGACAGTGAGTACAGCTCTGTCCTGCCTCATGAAACTTCACTGAAGGTATTAAAATTATTAGTCTTCAATAGGAAAAATACAGCATCAGTAGACACAGTGCAATTTGCATCCATTTCTTTTTATTTCTCCTCTTCGGAGACAACCTCAGAAAGGCAATCACAAAGGGATCCCTATGCCTATTCATGCTCTTTCCTGAAGCTGGAAACCTGATTTACGCTGGTTACCTTTAACAGAATCAATTTTCTATTGCCTTGTTCCCTGAGCTTTTCCTTTCCAAAGGGCTGTGTTACAAGTTTTGTTGAGTTTTATAAATAAAATGTAATAAGAACACAGAGACTTTGGAATTCATTTCTATTCAATAGGTGTCATTTTGGTCTCCCTGTAATTGCTTCTGCCAACATATTCAAATATAAAATCCATAGAAATTATATGCAATATGCTAACTACTACATATATTTTTCCACAACCATTAATTTCTGTGTACTAAATTGTATACTTTTGCAGAATCTTCAAGTGTGTACAATTTAGAGATTGCAATATAATATGATATGGCTACATGAAATGGCAGTGTTTGGAACACTGATCAGACAAATTTAGTAAATGGTTTAAAATAGGTAGTTCTACATTTAAATATAATACAGAATATCATACATCTAAAACTAGTCCTAGTTGGCTAACAAAAAAATTCTTTATCCTCTTTATATGCACATAAACACGTGCATCCCCTAAAGTTTCCATAAAATAATACTATATATAAACTCTCATTGAGTGGTAGTGGGATTTTAAAAAGATTTTAATGACTTTGCTGAATCAGAAAATTCTCCTCTAAAGCAAAAACATTTGGATAAAAGTATGTAAAACAAAAATTCTCAGTTAAGATTTTACTTTAATGTTTAAATTCATCATTTTGAGGGACAGAACACATTTTAATTGAAAATAATATTTTAATAACAAATTGTAAATCAGTTCTAATGAAAGATCACATGAACATGCTGAAATATACGGAGAGAAAAACGTCAAGGGAACAGAAAGAACTAAACATAAAGTGTATGCTAGCTCCTTTCCAAGCATTCAAGCCTTTCTGTTAGGGAGCTGCACAGCACTTTCAGATCTTATTGAATATTTTATTTTCATTTGGGTGCCATATAGTGCTACTACGACTTGTTAGCAGTTTCTGTTCACACCAATTATTTTAGTGTACTAATCTGATTTCTCTGCTACATGGCAACTACCTCAGTTAAGCTTATGTTACTGAGAGCTGTTGCAATCTGAACCATTTCCAATACTACCAAGTATTTGACACTATCAAACTTTCTAAGTGGTCAGGAGGGTCCTGGAGCTGTGCATGAGGGAAGGGTCATCTCTTCTCCCTTCAGCTGTCTCTGCTGCCAGGCGACCAGATGTTTCTGCAGGCTGGGATTTGCCCCAGGAGTTTCACATGGAGATGTCATGAGGCATCCTGGACCCTACTCTTCCTTCTCTGCCTGGGACACCTCCCCCATGGGACTGCTCTGCCAATGGGGCTCCTACATTGGGACAACCTATGGCCTCATCCAGTCCCAGAGCCTAAAGATGGGACTCATTGTCCCACAGGCACCCCTGAAGGGCCCAAGGAATATTTGCTGGCTGAGGGCAGGGGAGACAATGTCCTGAAAGCATCCATGTCTAACAGCTTCGGTAGTATTTCTTACTTCAGTCCATGATATTTCAGGGTTTATTTCAGTATATTGCCAACCACCAGTGCACATTACTATTGCACATGCATGTACAGGTACAAAACTTGAATACAGCAGTGAATTAGAGCTGAAAGATTCATTGATACCACAGCAAAGAATGTTACAATAGTTTTTTTGAAAAATCATTTGTTGAAATTTCAAAAGTGGACATATACCAAGAAATCATAGTTCTGGAATAATACATGGCATTAGAGCTTTAGAGATATTTATTATAGATGTATAAGGTAGGTATGTCTACATTTTTATATATTTATATAATGTGAGCTACTGTATGTACATATTATAATGACATGCATATACTCAGTTATACAGGTAGATACATAAAAGGGAAAGAAGCACATTACTGCAGCTCCACATGTTTTTCAGAATAGGAAAATATTTTTGTTCAGACTCCAATATTTCTGGTGGAAATACTTTGCAAGACAGGAATTTTTTCCATTAATGTAAATACTGTTAACCCCAACAGAAAACACACTGTTAAGAAAATTACTTAATCATACACCGTTCAAAAACACTGTGCTACACATCTGCTTAGGGGCCTGTGTATTGTAACCTGCTAATGTTAAAATACCAGCCTAATTACTTTTTAAAGTTATTTGTTTGTTCTGGAAAACTAATCCACAGATTCATGTTAGTTCACAGACAGTAAGTCTGAGATCCACATGACAAGCTTGATCCAGAGCATATTAAAGTCAATGGAAGTTCATTGACGTCAAAGGATTTCAGATCAGAAACTAAAATAAGGTATTACAGCACAGCATTGAATAACCCTTTTGTTAGTCGTTCATTCATCTTGGTGGATGAGGGGGAGAATTGTCCTTTTCTTCTTACTCTCTTTCTTGTTTTCTTGCTTTTTATTCCTTCTTTCCTTCCTTCCTGTTTCTTTCTATCTTTTTCTCTTTCTCTCCTCTCTCTTTCTCCTTTTCTTCTCATTATTCCTTGTCTGTTTCTTCAAACCAACTGAACTACATTGTGAAAATTCAGTGACACCTTAATGCAAATTGTTCCTACCAGAGCTGCAGTCAGTGCATTTGTGACCCCTAAAATGGTATGCGGGTCTGAGAAATATGACATTGCCAGCAAAGATATCATATGCCTTCTAAGGCATGGCTCACAGGCATTTCAGCATGCACCATTGCAAGCTGTTGCTGTAGTTGATTTTTCCTGTGGTACCAGCAATTCTACTCTTTGTTGTGACTGTGTGGTATCTCACTGTTTTCAATTGTCCCAGAGTCCTTACTTCAAAGTCTACTCTTTCAATGAGAAAAAAATATATATAATCTTTCTTCTGAAATGTGTGGCTTGCTGTTCATTTATATGTTGTGCTATTTGCCTTAGTCACAGCCAGTAAAGGAGGTGTGAACCACAGCTGGTGTGGACTCGATTCTTAATTAAAAAAAAGTTTAATTTTTCCAACTCAGTTCTCTAAATATATCAGAGAACAGTTAAAGACTTTGGGGGAGGGGGATATGCTGCTTTTGCTTGTTTCATTGCTGATGATAGAGAGTCTTCCTTGTACACACATATGCATGCACAGTCACTGGGCCTGGGAGGAGCATTTGATTGACCATTGGACTGGTCTATAATGGACACTCATTGCTGCTTTCCCTGGGTATTCTTTTACCAAGTCTTTATTTGACGTATACCTTAGCAGAGTTTCTGACACTGAACAAGGCAAATGAAGTGAGTACAACCTAAAGGAATTCTGGTCTGAAACAGGTACCAAAAACATTAAATGGGTGACAAAGCCCAGGGACAGTGTTGACTCTTTTACATTAGATCATATAAGACGCTTACAGCTAATGTCATCCAAACATCACAAACAAATAGTCTGTAAGCCCAGCACAGCACGGGAACAAGAAAGAAATGGAGAATTACAGAAACATGGAATTACAGACCTCTGGAGGTCATCTGGTCCAACCCCCCTGCTCAAGCAGGGCCACCCAGAGCCAATTAACCAGGACCATGCCCAGACGACTTGTGAATACCTCTGGGGATGGAGACTCCACAACCTCTCTGGGCAACCTGTGCCAGTGCTCGGTCACCCTCACAGTAAAAAAGTGTTTCCTGATGTTCCTACGGAGCATCCTTTGCTTCAGTTTGTGCCCATTGCCTCTCATCCTGTCACTGGGTGCCACTGAAAAGAGAAATTAAATCCCTTTCCTAAATAGAGCACACAGTTAGAGCAAAGGTTTAGCAAAAAGATGCTTCTGACCAACTCCAGCTAAGATACATTTCTGGGAAAGCAAAGCCCAGTAATCATGTATCTGCTCCATTGTAGCATGGGAAGAATCAAATGTTCAACTAGTTGCTCATCTGAGAGAAGGCTTTCCTTCCCTAACAGCACAGTATAGCCTATTAAGCAACTTCTCAGCAAAAATAATCAGCAGTTCAAGACTTATTGCACCACTGACCTGATCAAGACAGCTGGGAAATATCACCTCTTGGTTTAGTACTCTCTCTTGCACAGGACCTGGATGCACAGGGTCTGGTAGGTATCCCCTATACCTTTCCTGTGCACCTGATGTCCTGCTGTACTTTCTTTTCATTTGGACCTGTAATAAGCGTAATATTATTTAAAAAAAAAATAAAATCAGCTCACTGTTAAAGTTGTCAGAATATTCCTTAGAAGAACCAGATGTTTTATGACAACCAAAGATGTCCTAGTATGTTACAGTTGTTTCATCTGGGGAAGTTGGTTTTGTTTCTTTTTGAAACTGTTTCATAGCTTTCCAATAGTTAAGGGATGTTTTTCTTCTTCTGCAAAAATAAATGAATAAATAAATGCATTGTATTTTTCAAGCAATGTTAACAGCTTCTCAGTGGAGATTTATAGAGCCAAACAGTAAGTCTGCTCTGTAATTATTTCTATAAGATCTGATACCATAAGAACCAATGCTGAATGAGACAAAGTTATTTTTGTAACATGACAGAAGAAAGGACAGTGGTATCATTTGTGTAAACACTGCTAGAGCTATAATTATAGTGCTCTTTCTCATATTCTTATGATAGGAATCGGGGGGGTTCAGACTAAGTATATAAGATAAGAGCAAACTGGCATGGGCAAACCTTGCCTTCATTGAAATTGATTGGAGTTGTGTTATCAACATCAACAGAAGTGGAAATAGCTCAAATGTGCCCAGCTTGTGAGCATCCCTACGGCATAATCTAAATCCCAATTGACATCAAGTGTTGTGCTACTGTAGCGTTGCTACATATCAAGGTGCTGCAATTAGATCACTGGTCGACCCGGACCAGGGAAGAGACAGATAACACACACGGTGTGAGCGTCAACCTCCTCCTTTATTGTGCAGTTAATTCCTTTTATACTAACAACGGTAGGTGGGATCACTGATACGTCATAAGGAAGCGATGACTAGCCTTCTGCCTTTCCGTGACATCGCGAGATCTTCCGAACGCCGTACCCGACATGCTACAATTAAACAAACACCCTCAGCTGATTGGAATTTCGCATAGGCTGCAAAGCAGAAGAGCTCAGACACTAAGGGCTGAACTTCTCTGCAGTAACACATGTCTAAGAGATATGTGTATATTTAAGCCAAATCCATAGGCATCATGAATCCTCACCAATTCCAAGGAAAACATTTGAGTTTATGCAATCCTGACATTATGCTCCTTTACACAATGTAAACAGGGGCCAAAGGTATCTCAAATAATGAAAATATTGGCTTTGAGATCCAGAGCGGATCTTGCAGAGCTTGTTCAGATGTCTGTATTGTACCCGTAGTGATTTCCAGATCCAGGAAGGCTTCTCAGCACAGATGTGGCACAGTGCAACCCCTTACTGGTGCCTTCCTGTAACACTGCACCCAGCATAACAAGCTTTTCCAGATCCCGGAGTGCAGTGCCAATACATATTCAGGCACCGCACTGAACGGTTAGGCAGGTTGAGTGAAAGTGCCCCACTGAATATGCAAGCAGTCTGGCACTGCCAGGCATTGCTCCCCACAACACTCAAGTTTCAGCACTGTGGTACAAGTACACTCCAGCTGGCTCCTTGCAGAACAGGCTCAACACTGAAGGTTAGAATAACCTTTGGTTTTATATTAAAGAAGGCTCCTCTTAGTTAGCAGCAGGTAAGTTGGTTACTTTTAGAACCTTAAGCTCACATCAGCATTAATCTATTTTTTGCTGGTCCAAACAATTTACCGAATGCAGTCAAAAAAGAATAATAGTTTGTCCTTTTGTATTCATTTTACAACTGGTAAAATTACCCTTCTTGGCATTCAGAGAAGCCTCCTTGCTGTGTATTTCTGAGTGCAAACATACAGACAACTAAAAAATATCAGTATTTTAAATAGTACTTGTTCCAGTAGGGTATACAGATACAAAACCTTTATTTTAAAAAGTCATGAATTATACTTTTGAACATGTGAGTAGATACACTGCCTTTTCTATCCTCTTTCAGAGGTTTGGTTGTCTGACAATCCTGTATACTTAAATAGTATTGAATATCTAAACAGCTGTGCTTCAAAACTCCCCCGTTTAGTTTTTTTCAGTGACTGCCTCTGTGAAGAAACAAATATTCTCCTAATCACCTCTTGTGATTCATTAAGATCCAGCTCAGGTTCTCATGTTATCCCTAACATCTAGAGGATTTAAATTGATGATGGGAAAAATACTTCTGTGGATATACAGTTGTTTGATTTCCACATTGGTATACTACAGAAGGAGGAAAAAAGAAAGGACATTATGGCTACAGAACAGTGAAGTCTAAGATATCTAAAGGTGTTCCTCTCCTTGGGGCTGTTCTCCTATGCTTTTGAGACACCTTCTATCAAATACATTGAGCACCTAGAAAGTAGGTACCCCTAATTCAAACCACATGTCTTAACTCCTATCTGCTCTGGTGATCTCATCTCTCAACCATCATGTGCAGTTGTGCATTGTGCAATCCTCCCCTTCATTTTCAGTCCTGGCTTGTTTAATAAGAGCTCTTTCAAACTGTGTTTTTTCCACAAAACATAGGAGTATAAATATTAATTTCTCACATTCTGTACCCATAATTGCATTTCACTTCAGAAATAATATTTCCAGAGGTGCCTCTAAAGGATAGTTAAAAAATATTAATTATAATAAATTGAACTCCCTGCATATATTGAATATAGCGCCTGTAATTTTTGTTCATTTATTCTCTAGAATAGTGTCTAATTGCATCTATTACTTATGCAAACCTCCCAAGGTCTTGCACATAAATAACACCCATTTACTTGAAGAGAAGTTACTCATATCCTGCAGTAGAAAAAAATTCCTGTTCACATTTCACTGCAGTTTTTTCTTCAAAAACTCAAGAGTATTTGTTCTTCTGTAACATAAAGCCAAGGAACTCACACCTACATACCTGAAGAATGTGCACAGACACAAGTCACAAATGAAAGAACCAGAAGAGCTGAAACATAAGAAAAAATTGTTTCAAGGTAGTGCTTCATGCTTTCACTCATGCTTGGGAAGAGCATATAGCTTCAAAGCTGAAAATGTGTGAAAAAACATGATGAAGTCTCTCATCATTACTCTTCAAATCCATTCCTAAAACTGTTCTTTGCCTTGCTTATAAAATGTTAAAATTAATTAGCTGGCTAAGGTGCTGATTCTACTGTGCATTATGCTAGAAATTACTGTTGTTATTCCATTTTACATTTGGGGCAATCTTCCTTTTTGACTGATACCTGGTCAGTGAGGCATCGATCATACTGGACCATGAAGGCACTACAGCAGTGTAAAGGTGCATGTGTTGGCATGCATGATAGAACAGGAATAAGTTAGAAACAGTGTTTATGTACTATTAACAGTGTAAAGCCAGGTTCATATGCAGTTTCTCTACTCATTTGGGGAAGCATCTCACTCCACAATTACATCTATTGATTAGAATAATTGAAGATTTTCTATCTGTTCTCAACAGAAAATAGAGTTCAGCTGTAAAGGCAAAAATAAGGATTATGTATACAAATGTATTTGTACATAATAAGAGGTATATGTATTATTTGCCTGATCACTTTGCTGATGTCTTCCATCACTTTTCTCTATCTTTATTCTGTTCTTTAATCAGCTAGCTCCAGAGATATAAACCATGTCAATGATCAGAAAGGACTACATGTATTTAAGGTGCTTCTGAAGTCTCAGTAAGGAAGGACTAAGCATGCTCTTATCATTCTTATTATCAACAGGTATTCATTTAATTTTAAACAGTAATAGATGAATATTTCCATCTCCAGGCAGTAAAATAACTATGAGTCTAAAGTAAAAGTAAAAGAGAAATCCTCATTTCATATTTCCTGAACAGTTGGCAGTCACAGGTTTTGAATTTTATTGAGTGGGCAATCTCTTCTTAATTTTAATTCTCTCTTGATTAAACCTTCTTTCTGGTAATTAGATTTGTATGCACTAAGCTGGAAACCAATTTTAAAAACAGATGTCCCTTTTCTTTCACCCACCATGAAACTCTTCCATATGGAGAAGGTCAGTCAGAAGCCTAGTCACCTTTTAAAAGTCACTGGATTTTGCGAAGCAAGGAGGAATTTCACCCATAAATCTTTATACATTTTGTTCCACTGATAAATTAACACTGAGACTGAATTTTTTATTACTAATATAATAATATTACTTACTTTTTTAATTACTAATATAATAATAGTTATACTGTTGAGTGAGGTGTTTTCAGCACCTTTGGACTGGAATTAAGGTGTTCCCCAAGTGGGAACAAAGCAAGTTTAACAGCTTCTTACGTTGTCTCTTAAATTTTCCCTGGCTCAATGTAAAAATCTATTTGAGTGATTTCAGATAGCTCAAAAGAGAGCTCCAGCTTCCTACTTAATATCTGTGCTAACATCATCATCCACCATGTTTAGGAAATTATTATTTTGCAAGGGGATACTTTCTTTTTATGGATAATAAAAATATTTGCTGGCTGGGATAATAAAGCTTTACTAGGAGGAAGAAGATCAAATTATTTTTTATCAGAACACTCAGTAATTCTTCCACTTCACTTGATTCTGGTTAGTTTAAACTCAAACTGCAAGATACCTCCTAATTCAATGATGCTGGATCAAACTTGTGAGAACTCTTTACAAAAATGACATTGACTCCCTAGACAAGACACCAACAGCATCTTAGCCATTTACTCATGCACATCTGGAAAATCAATTATTTGGAAGACTTTTCCTGCCCAAATCTCATCACTGTCTACCTTGGATTTATGCAGCAACTGATAGTAAAGTGTGAAAGTAATTGGAGGCTGACCAAAGGCTGCCTTTACTCTACAAACTTGTGTTAACTGTTTGCTGAGAGCCAGTTATATAGATGTTTTGCTTATATATGTCCTGCTGACATCAGAGTATATCCCAAAGATATATTATTAAATGCATGGTATGACAGCTTTCACCTGATAGGAATCTATACCTCATCTTGATAGGGGCTGAACACTGAGTTAAAAGAAATGACCACCAGCATGAAAAATACACCGCTTCCTTTGTCTATCTAGGTGCCACAATGCAAATCACTGCTGCGCCCATGTGCAGTGCTACCATGCTCCAGAAGGTGCCCTTCCGACATCGGGGAGTGACTGAAACACTGAGCAAAGAAATCCACCAACTGGCCAATTCCACTGCTTTCATGTCTTGGGTGCCCAGTCCTCGTGAGCAGCAGGGTGCTGCTGCAAGACGGGAGAACCGTCAAATCTTCTTGACACGGAGAAGCACTTGACCACATCAGTCCCCAGCTAAAATTGTCCAAATCAGGCAATGTGGGTTCTTGACAACAAAAAAACCCACACACCCACATAAATTACTATTAAAATGAGCAGTATGTGGTAAGGACCTGAGTGCAAGGTTTCACCCTTGGAAGCTGTAAGCAACTAATAATTAGATTTCCAGGTCTTACTGACTCTTTACGGGTTTCTCAATTTGAAAGAGTGTAACTAACCAGTAAATGATCTGCTGTGGTCTCGGAAAGCAAACTGAATCAACATGTAGAGGATTTAGACCATTTCCATAAATATGTTTAAAAACAAAATTGACGGGAGCTTTCAAACAGGTCTTGAGTGAAAAAAATTGTGAAGGCCTGCACAATCTCTCCAGCTGATATCTTCTCCATATGTGCCTGAACTGCACAGCAGCCAAGAAGCTCTCTGAGAGCTCAAGCCACTCTGACGGAATCTCGCAATGCGCTGCTCAACTGGAGGGAGAGCACAGCTAAAATTCCTGGCTAGGAAATACATCACTTAAAAACAAACATGGTCCAAGAAAAAAGTCATGGAAAACACTGAAAACAGTCATATGGCAATGCGAGATGTCAGCAAATGTCTTGGGTTTTTTTAACCAAAAAAGCTGGAAGTCAGCATGATTGAGGGTATCATGCTTGCTTTCTTATCAGAAGTATTTTTTTCTGGCCATTTATGTGAAAAAGCACCATATAAAATTAAAAAAATAATGACCAAGACTACTCTCACCGTGCTAAATCATTAAATCAACTGTAAATTAAGCATTGAATACACTCCCAAGTCAGGATCCCACCAAGTTTGTATGTTTAGCAATCACAGTCATACTGAATTCGGCATTTCAGAAATGAGGGAACTTTGCTTTACTTAACTGGGTTGTTAATGATCCCCACATCCCATGATAAGAATTGAAAATTACTTACCTACAATTCATGCATTGAAAAGAAAAATAGCCTCAGGAGGTTCAACTTCATCCACAGCAAACTCTACATTCCTGCCCTTAAAAAGAGCAACCTCAGAACGGGCCTGCAGAAAGCACGAGAGAAGTACATATGTCACAAATAATATACTTCCCTCCCTGTGCCAAGCAATTTTCTCCATTCTTTAAAGCTGCTCTGTTGTCCATAGAGTATTACTCTGGCAAGCCAAAGGACCCTCCACCGACTTCTGCAGGACTGTTCCAGTCACCCTGCTGGGAATTGGCTTTTGTGTCCGTATGTCCCCAAGGGAGTAAATACTGGCAGCTCCAGCATCAACTTGCCCCCCTGTGTCCCCCTGAGCCTGGGTCTCCACATGCTGATGTGGACAAGAAACCAGCAGAAAGGACAGCATAAAGGAAATGCTCTGCTCTGCGTTTTACCAGGATTTCCCTAATCTTCAAGGGGGACTTGGTCCTGGTTGTTTCTACCTCACTGGGTGCCAGGAGCAGCACGTGTTCTCCTCACCCCCCAGAGCCAGCCCCCCACATCTCTCAGCACCTCCCAAACTGCTCTGCACGCTGTGGGGAGTGGAGGGAGGAGCTGATAAAATAGGACCATTAATTGCAATGCACATGATTGATTCAGCTCCTTCCAAACCTGAGCTCCTGAGATCAAAGCAGATTACCATCCTCAGCTGCTCAGGGAGGGAGAAATAGCTGGGTATGCCACATGGGTTAGCTGGGATGGGCCTGGGTTTGTGTCAGTAGCGGTTGGTGGCTCCCATTCTGCTCCTCCAGCTCTGGAGAAAACCAATGTAGCTTAGCCCATGTTGAAGCACATTGTAAGAAGTGCAGACTAACATGTCCATACCAGGCAGCAGGGTGCAATAGTGCAGAAATCCTACGCTAGGGCTGATCCAGGCCAGACAGCACAGCTAAGAAGTCCCTCCACAAGCCTTGCTAGCTTGGGAGCACTTCCAGATAAAAAATACTGTGCAGTTCTTAGGGCTGAACTGGCTCATGTGAAGTGCAATCCCCAGCTCTTCTACTTTATATTGCTGCTTTTCCTTTTTATTCATTTATTTGAACTTAACATTAAATGAGAACAGAAGAGAACATGAAAGGGCAATTCAACCCACCAAACTGCTGCCTAGGAAATATATAAAAGGCATGATGCATTAACATACTGGTCATGCAGCTCCAAAAGCAAGTAACGAACACCACCAAATCTATTTTACCATCTTTTAGGCAACATGAGATTTTCCTTTTTGCTTGCTAATTTATTCTGAGCATTACACTGTTCAGTTGTATTTAAACCAGATGCACGTTGCTGGGGTTTTTTCTTCTTTTTGTATTTGTTGTTCATCTGCTGTGCTTGGCTAACAAGAGCTGCTTTTGTTAAGAATTTTTGCTGCAATACATTCAAAGATCAGATGTCATCTAATTCCTTAACCCCAAAATCTCTCAGGTTTATCAGGATCTCTTTTCACCTTAGCAGATTAAATCTGGAGTGATTTTTCATGAAGGCCACAGCTATAAGTAATACTATGCTCCTAAACAGATCTGTTATGTCTTATATCATTGCTAAAGGCATAGCTTAAACCTTGCTAGACATGGGGGCTTAATGCTTTCCCTGACAGTCACTGCCTGCACCTTCGCCCAAAGGAGTGATTTGAAATGACATGATCCTGCTGGGTTCAGCCAACAGCCACAGCTTTCTCTAGGAAACAAATGGTGAGCCAGGTGAGAGGTTTAAGACACAGGGCTATGATGCAGACAGCTATAGACATGGGGCCAGGAGGCAGAAGACAATTTTCTTCTCCAGCACTGCCTGGGCTTCACTCTTATGCAAGATGCACGCAGCCTGGGCGTGTAGAGATGCAAGCACGCTGGGAAGCACCACGCTGCCATAGGTATGGAAGCCCTGAGCCTGGGGACCTGTGCCTGCACTTTCAGAGGATCAGAAAGACACACAGAGAAATCCCCATAAGAACTAGCAAAAATCAGCCAAAAATATTTGCCATGGAAAATTCTGGGAAGAAAATTTTTCCAGTTTTTGCTTTGGGGTTTATTTGGATCAGAGTGTTCTCAAATATGGTGAGCTTGGGCCTTTTGAGCAAAAAAACTTGCAAGTTTGAAAAGCAATAAAGAAATAAAAACAGTTACGTTTCCAAAGCAAAGCCATTTTTCATCCCCCAAAATGTCTGACTGAAAAACATTATGTGTATCTTTATTCCCCTTTCCCCAAGTGAAAGAAACAGTGGCCGCCTGCAGAAACCCCTCCCTTTGACTCTGGATTGGCAAAGGAAGGAGGGTCTGAATGGGAATGGATATGGGCATGCGTAAAAACAAGAACATGAAAAAAGAGATGTTTAGTCAGGGGAGGAGGCTGGAGAGTATTTTAGAAGTACTGCCGCGTACTTCCCTGTTCTCATTCTTCCTTATGCATCCATTGTTGACCACTGACTAAATGAACTGGCCCAGAGCAGCTGTTCTCACACTCTTATTTATAATAAATGGTTCTGCCACCTTTACAGAAAACAACACAGACTCCACTGTAAAGGCTACGTGAATTTCTATCTGATGCTTTACTCTCCTTCAAATGTCCCATGGAGAAGTATTAGGTGAGAGACCCCAAGGCATCAGAGGCTTCAACACAGATGCAGCATCATTGATTTTGTGTCACAGGTACATCAAGCCATTGCCAACAGAACAGAAATGAAGACCCGCCAAGCCCTCCTCCCAGAACCATCAATCTTCAGCCACACACCACAGGAACACCACGGGCCCTTGCTTCCTTCTTCCCTCACCTGCTTGCCACTCCAGCACAGGAGTGCCAACAACGAAGCTGTACAAGAGATGACAGCCCACGTAGCATGCTAATTTTGAATGATGGTAGTGCCTAGAGATGGCTCCACAGGTAATGGTGCATTCAAAAATAGATTTAGAAAGGGTCATAGGCAAGTGGTCACTATCTGTGACATTTCACACAGTGTTAGCTTTTAATGGCCCTGAGTTCTCTTTATCATTTCTACTTGGTTTCTCTTCATGAAATTCTTAGACAGGTTTTTAATTTACAGCTCCAGATGGAATTTGTTCTTGAAGTTCCTAATTTTCACAGTTAACTAAAAAGCCTATTTAAAATTTTGCATAAAATTTAGTAAGAAAGTGAATCATATAGAGTTTTGGAGTAAGAAAGAGCTTGGTTAACGTTGGATAATTTTAATCTACTGTTCCTGTGTCATGAAATTAAGTTTATTGTTCTCACAACTGAAAAACACCCTCTGAACAAAAGTAATAAAGTATTTCACATTATGATTCAGATGTAGAATATCTCACAGCAGCTAGGAAATTCAAAGCTAAAGCATGTAGTATTATATACTCCACTTTTTCACCCGCAAGTTCATGTTTAGCACTCCCACGCACTATATAACCTCATACCTGTGCCAAAAAGCAGGCTGTGCCTCTCAGTGGATGACCATACTACTAGGCACTACAAACATCCATGTGACTACAGCAAGCAATGTCGTGGCTGAAGAAGGGCAAAAGGAAAGCAGAACTAAGTTTGTAAGAACTGAGCCAAAGAGGATGGCAGCTGTTATTTGGTTATTTGTATTAGTTAAGTTGTATAAGCAGCAGGTCTTTTTCCAGCTTAACATAATTATGTACTTGCAGAAGTTATTGTTAGTTTTAATTGTCTGAGGATGTCTTTAATACTATTAGCAGGACAGCTCCAGTTTTAAAAAAGAAATTAAGATTGTGAAATGGTGCATGACTGTGGGAGTGAATATACTGTTGCTCTACAACTGGAACTCACAGAAAAAAGTTCAACAATGGTGAATTTTACTATATTATAATTAAATTCTCAGTGGAAAAATACAAGCATCCCAATGGAGGTGTCTTGATTTGCATCAGATGGTGATGTGACTCTAAAAGCTTATTAGAGTCATAAAATATTCTGATGTTTAGGACCTTTACAAATCTTCATGACAGAGCTCAGATTAAGCATTATAATTTTGTGAATTGCTTCCGATCATATTTTAATCATTACAAACATTTCAGAGTACTCCAAAAGAAAAGCATAATCACTTGTTCTCATTTAAAAGTGATTTAGGATACAAGTTTAATAAAGTTATCACCACTGGAAAGCCATTTCACTATTTTTAACTGAGTATACAGACTAACAACATCATTGGTAGTGGAGACATCAAGGTATGAGCTGTCTGTTCTTAATGTAACAGGTTTTTGTTGCTTGAATTGCAGTGTTTGAATGTCATGACTGAACAGAACAATTTTAACACAAATTCCCAGCAAACTCCTCCTGATTCCTCCCATCAGCTACCAGACTCCACATCTAACTCATATCTACTAGCTTAAGGTGGTGGGAATAGCTGCCTCAGGTCAAGCAGGTCAGTTAGTTTATCTTCTAAAATCTGTTAAATCAGTCCAGCTTCTTCAAAATATCAGCTGAATGAGGTACTGTCTTTTAAAGCTGCTGTAGTATCACACTGAGAAGGAAGAAGGTCAGTCATTAATGGCTATCAAAGACTCAAAAAAAGCTTACGGTGACAATTTTGATAATTATAATGAGTTCGCAGTGTTCAAAACAATCAAAGGCCTCTGCAACTTGTAATCAGTCCAGATGAATATTTTCCTTGGTGTACTTTATCACTTGGTCAATTTGCTTCTACCTCACCTGTCTATTCCTTCCATATACTATATAGTTTGCATATAAGATCATTTTCCTAATCCCATCTGTATATTTTTACTGTAAACACTCTCCTACATAAAGACCACCTCTACCTTGCCAACCACACTTTCACGAGCTGTTTCTTGAAGAGAAAAGAAAAAAAATCAAAACCTGTTTCTCTTGTGGAAGTCTGTAAGCAGAGCTGTACATGTGTTTTCCAACCTGTGAAAGCCTGAAGACAGCGCACCACTGTACAGGTGTAATTAAGAAGGCGTCCTTTCCCTACAAAGGAAAACTGACACTGTGCAAAGATTCAAAGCTCATTTGCTTCTTTTTCCAGCTTTTAAAACTGCAAACTTGGGAGACTGAGTTGCCTGAATAGCAGGAAGGAAAACATGATCTTTTCAACCCTCCCAGTCATTGGTCTGAGTCCAGGTATGGCCAGCAGTAATCCAAAGCCCTCTAGTAGCTGTTTAGAAATCTGCGTGCCATGAATTAGTGGCCACATGCCAGGCACTGATTAGGCATCACTCACCGGTGGTCCCTGACGGACAAAGCGATGGCACATTGGTGATGAAACATGAGAAGCTTATTCAAGTGCTCTGTGGACAGAGGTCTTCGCACTCACAGCCTTGAAGTGTGGATCTTCTCGTAAGCAGGCATTTTTTCAGATGTGGCAGTTGGCGTCAATATTTGCATTTTTTACCATGTCTGCCCAAACATTTTGCTTCTCCCTGTTATCTCACATATGGATCAGGGTGAGTTTAAAGGCACACCCATGATCCACCCACAGCACAGGCTTTCCAGCACTATCCCAGCACTGAGTGTAACTTTACCTCTAACTTGGCTTCTGAATTAGATTAAAATAACCAAACAGGCACGCATTTCAACCTATTTCCAGTCTAAGGGTACATGCATGTGCCATTTGACTGTTTTGGTAATGCTAACATTGACACGGCTAACCCCTCCGCGTGAGGCAAGGAGACACCTTCATCTCCCCTTTCCTGACAGGAAGATGAGGCATGAAGAAATTAAGGCCTGGACCCAGGGAGACTCCAACACAAACAGTTGTTAGGTGCCTCCTGCTTGTGACAAGCCTGCCTGAGGCTTTTTCCATACCTCCCGCCCTGGCTGTAGCCATGCCCCTGTCCCCAGCTGCTCTCGTCCTCCCCTTGCCAAAGGATGACACCTGCTCAGGTCTGCCAGAATAACTGCATGTGTAACCTCCCCCTCGTGCAGTTCATGAAAAATAGTAAGGGCTAGCAAAGGCTTGCTGTTTACAGCACTGGAGATCAAGGCAATCAACTCAGAGAGTGGTCATCCTGGCAGAGCGGAGGTGATGGTAATCGCTGATGGAGGGGACAAGGGGCTGCAGGGGGAGGCATGGCTGGTGGGAGGGACACGTCTCACTCAGCACAACTACCGCAGCACCAGCTCTGGACTGAGCAAAGCAGAGACCACCTGCAGCAGGAGGGTAAAGCATCCCCAGCCTCTGCCCCGCCTGCTTCGCCTGCACAGAGGTCTACCAAGAAACACCTTGGAGGTCTGTGGTTCAGGCTGCCACTGCAACACCTGCAGCAAACCTGGCCCGCCAAGGGCTTTCTCTTCCTCCCCTGCCCTCCTCCTGGGATGCCCTGGTGCTTGGAGCTTCACCCAGGCTCCAGCCCCATGGCCCACGGTCACAGCGGAGAACATGGAAGGGCACAGCACATAATCCTGGCTCTCCTAAACCCCGAGCTGATGTCCCTCCTTCTGCTCATAACAGTAAGAGTCAGTGGAGGAATCTACTGATCTGCTGCTAATCTCCAAAGAGCCTCTTCCAAACCACACGATACTGGCTCTCACTTCACAAAAATCTTCCAGACCAGCAAAAGTGAGGCTTCTCCGAGCACGATTTACAGTCACAAACTGTGTGGTTTCTTGTAGGTGGAGGCATAGTCAAACACTTGGCTCGGCATGCTGCATTTCTGGTCTTCCCAAGCACTCGCAGTAAGTACCTCAGGAAATGGAGAGCACCCGGCACTAATGATGTAACTGCGCTGGCCGAGGTGGGGACACACACACACACACACACACACAAAATCTTTTATAGGGTGCATGGATTCTCTCTTGTATCTTCTTACTCTTTTATGTCAAACATGGCAGCTACGATCTCTCTCCCTGCTTGCAGTGGCAAAACATCAGTAGTCACACACATAGATTCTTGGACAGAAAGTGAAATTATCTCTTGTTGCCAGTCTCATTAGAAACAAATAAGAAGTATTCCAAGACTTTTTCAGTTCCTGCGGTCTCTCTCAAAAAGCCTTGCTTTCTGTTACAGCTCAAGCGAACCGCCCTGCTCAAAGGTCACAGAAGGAAGTCTGTGAAAGAACTGGAATTCAAATCCAGGTCTCTTAAATCCCAAACTGACTATAATTTTATAATTAATTTATTCTATGTAGCAAAAATGTTATGCATCTTATTTTATTATTTGGAAGTAGGGCCTTCTGGTTTTTATATTTCATCATAGGCATCAGTTCCATAAATACTTTCTGCATGTGACTAATCCTACGCAGTGTCTGAAGTCAGACTACTAAAACACATGTCTGCAAGATCAGGGCCTAGATTTGTTTTCAGTCATTCTTGTAAGAAATTATTTAGCTTCCGAAGAGCTAAGCCACATCTCAGAAGGTTTTTAGGAGGAAACCTAGAGGTTTGCCAGAGCCTGGGCACATACTTGTCATCTCTTCTTCTCAAAGTCTCCCAACATGCTCTGTTAAAGCAATGGTATATTAGCCCTACAGAAAACAAGTGAAAATCATCAGAAACATGAATGTATGGATCAATGCTATCACAAAGGGCTAATTAAAAAATGTAAAATCCTCTTTACATCTGCTACTAAAGTATATCACTCTTTTCAGCTGCTATCATTTGTTACACTTGCTGGACTAGGCTTGGAAGGACTGTCACGCGAGGGAAAATTACCTTCAATCCAGTCAACAGAGTGAGCACACAACAGCAGCAAGCCTTCATTACAGCACAAAATTTCATCATAAGTAACAAAGAGTGAATAACTCAGCTGCAAAACTGGATCAAACCCGAGCAATTTCTGATTTAACATCCAGCCATCCACAGTCCTGTACTGCCATCTGCAGCCTCCTGATAAAAGTCAGATTTCTAAACGAGCAGACTCACAGGGACCTTAGCAATGGCGTGGTCCCTGTAAACATTAGGAGTGTTCAGTGGCAGGCAGATGTTTTTTCCCACAAATGTTATCATATTATAATCAAAATATTCTTCTTTTCCAAGACGATGTTTGTTCTTTTTCCAGCTTTTTTTTATTTTCTGTTTTATCTCACTTCTCTGCTGTCTTTGCTAACTGAAGTTGAATGTCAGACCCAGAGTGCAACACACTTAATAACCCAGAAAGTTTGTAATACGGTGATAAGTAAGAGCATTTTAGAAGTCACACAGGATGTCTTAGCTACATACAGAAATTGGTTTTAATTTGTGTAATTAGAGTTGCAGCATTAAAATTTAGTTTTAATAGAATATATCCCCTACCATCTATCACCAGAGAAATATAAGCACCTTTTCTTGTATGCAAAAGTTGCTTGGACTCCAAAAACATGCTATAATATGTTCTTTGTTCTAGGTTATGGAAGCAGATCAGCTAAAAAGGTCATTGCCCATCAGGGTACTGGCATGTGGCTGAATGTAGCAAGGTACGGTAGTTTAGCAAGCTATCATGCACCAGTGGCAAGCAACTACAGCTGACCATGATCCTCCATGAAACTTCCCCCAGACTGAGAGGTAAAACAACAACCCCTTAGGGGCTGTTGAAACAAATGAGTTTAACTCAGGTGTGTTCCAGGAATGCTGTAGGATAATCATAATGACCTTTTCTCCAAAAAAAAGAGAAAGGTCCTGGATTAAGAAGAGAAAATAGGCATGAAAAAGTGGCTTGGAAAGAACTGACTGTTTTACAGTAATAAGATAAATAAAGACTATCCACTGGCTGTCAAATAGCAAATAAGGCACCTCAGAACATCAAGTCTGCCTTGAAGGGAGCAGCTCAGCTGCACCATTTACCATAACCCCTCTAAGACCTGGTATAACTCAAGTGTAAGTCAGACCTGCTAGAACCTGAGTGACTAACAGGTGTCTTGACATTGGTTTTGCATGTTTTGTCCCTCTGTTGCTAGGAGGTGACACATGTGCTCTTACTGCACAAACTGCTTCAATGAAATGGTTTGTAATAGTACAACTAATCCCTACTGTCAGTATGCATCCTTGCAAGTTATTAGTATAGCAAAACAGTAGCCAAAACATAAAGATCAAGGACACATCGATATTAAAAACTATTTTTAAAAGAGGTAAATTATATTCCCTGACATCATTTTTTATCTTCAATGTATTGCCCTATGTGAAGGAGTCACTGCAAAGAGAAAGGAGATTTATGGCTATATAGGAAAAAGTGCAGGACAAATTGTAGAGGTAAATTAAGAGATTATGTTACCAGAGATATTAGAGCTAAAAATCATACCTCATGAATCAATGTGCAGGATTGTTGTTGAATTTTCATGTAGACAGACTGACATCTTGTGGTTTGTGCAGAACATTTAAATGTGCACCTCGGGGGAATTAACTTGTAAATTGTTGTGGCATGATAAGATATACCTTTTTTTCAGCAGAACAGTATGTGGCTCCCCCAGCATATTAGTGGTTGCAATCATGAAGTTTATATATAAACTTTCATTTCAGTTTCTGCTTTTGCAGGTACTTGTTAGCCCTATCTCCATCTTAGCCTAACGGTAGAGCTGCATTTAAAGACAATCACTCAAAAAAGTGTTTAACAGTAAAAATTGTAAAGTTGGCTCAGCATTATACAGATTACTAATTAGGAAATTATACAGATTATTAATAATTGTATGTCCTTGTTACCTTTATTCATTTTTAATATCAGGGTGAAAGTTTATGAAACACAAAAATGGCCCTTTTTGATCAGCTGACAGGTACCCTTACATCAGTATTTAGTGACCAGCAGCAACTGCTTATGGAAGAATATGAATATAGTTTGGCCCAAATAAAATTAGAAGATCTGACTAATCTTCACTTCTCCAGTCTTAATGAGACACCATCCTCACACCAGTTTTAGTCCACCCTGACTGCCAAGAACGTAAGCTCTTTTCTCTCTTCAGCCTGTAAGGCAAAGAGAGTGGGGAGATCAAGGATGATGTTGGAGCAAGGAAAGGAAGGATTGCAGGGGATCTGTAAGAGAAAGGCTAGATAAAAGAATATGCATGGACAATCAAAGGACACATCCACACTGTGCCAGGGTAGCTGGCACAGATCTTCAAGTTACTGGCAGCCAAGTCAGCAGCACATGAAGCCTCCTAACCCTGCTGATTTCAGGGCTGGGCAGCCTAGGCACAGTGCCAAGCTCACCCAGCTACTCGGCTCTGGGCTTGAAGCTATGTCCTCTCCAGCCAGCCATCCAATACCAGAGGGGCTCAAGACGAGCTCTGCTATCTTTGCACCACGCTTCACTTCATGGTGTAGGCTTACTCCAAGCCATCATTACAGGTCAAGCCCAGTAGATGTCTTCAAGGGAAAAGGGCAAGGAAGAGTTAGGAGATGGAATTAAATAAAACAGGGTGAAAATGGAAAGCAAATAAGACAAAACCTGCCAGAAGAAAAGCCAGCCATCCTCTCCTTCCTGCTTTTCATGGCTCCATGGAGGAAAAAAGAAGCTCTCAGGGCCAGCCTGCAAAGCTCTGCACTGACACTTGACACAGCGCTTAATGTCCCTTGTATCTGCAGCGTGAATTCTTACAGAAATGGAGAAAAACTGGGCCTCCCTGTTATGAATAGTTCACAGTTGCTAATACCATATAGACCATGTACTTTAGGAAAGGGTCCTCCAGAGAACAGTTCACAGCAAGACCATACCTAAAGCTGTGAAGTATCCAGAGTCATTGTCTCCCTCTCTCTCCATGGAGGACACAGAAGAAGCTGAGAAAGACCTGTCTCCTAACCCAGGACACTTGGGTGACTGCCCTGAACTAAGGGGCAAATGTTCCAACAGCACTTGCAAGACCTTGTAAGCCTGACCACTGGGCACGTACGTCCACTGTACATACTCAGGCATCCCCCGCACCTAGGAGCTGGAAGCTAGATGTGGGTGTAGTCCCCTGATGACAAGGGGCACAAGCAGAATGCTCTGCCAATAAAAGATGGATTTTTTCCTTCTTTATTTTTAATGTGAGAGAATAGAAAAGGAGGAATTAATGTCACTGTGCTAAAAGAGAGGTATTTCTGAGGACAGAATGGAGCCACATGCCCAAGTAGATCAAATTACTTTGGCTGAAGTTACAGAAAAGCAGCAGCCCGAGCTGGCCTTGAGCAATAAACTCAGCCAAGCCTTTCCCACACAGCTCCACTCATGTACCTCAAACACAGCCTGGATGCAATGTCCTTGCTGTCCCAGCTGGGATCTGCTTTCCATCAACAGCTGACATTCACACCAAATTGTAGAGTTTAATATTTATCCCTAAACACATAAAGCCTGCTAATAAAAATGGACTGGGAACTATTTGGTTACAGTTACTAAGGCACCAATAGGCAAGAGTGGGAGTTCACATCTCTGAGCCTCAGGCTGTTCCCATCCTCCCCTACACGCTGCTCCCAAGCCGTTTCTCAGCTTCTTTGCACTTTAAACAAATTCTGCCTCTAAAATGTCCAAAGTCCTCTCACAGGAAGGGCAATGGGTGGGAAAGATGCTCCCTCGACATATTCCCTTCCTTTCCCCACAAAGCGATTCCACCTTCTGGCCCCATAAGGGGGCAAATATTTAATAGCAGGCTATTTAAAAGCAGAGGTGGGGGGCTGTGGAGGTGAGGGAGTACCATGTCTGTATGAGCTCTCCCAGCTCTGCCCCTCCATTTCTACCATACCTGAGACGATGCCTGTCAGGCACTTGTTTTCCCACTGCCTTTAAAACCACATATAATAGAGGGAAGAAGACTAGCTCACTCTGTTTCTTACTTTCCATTTGTCTTGATATAGGCCCTTAAAATACAAGCATTATCTAAAGACTGAGACATTCATTCGCCTGTTGGTATTGTTAGGCAGTGGGCAGTGTTTGCAACACAGACGCCCGCGTAGATGGGAAGTGTTCAGTCTTCCAGTCTGTCAAGTCAACACATTTCATGGCTGGTAACAACCACAGAAAATAATTATGAACAGAGACAATGTAATTGATAACTAATTTCAGGACCATTTGGTTCCAATAATGGCAGCTGGCATGCAGGTACGTGGTTACAGAAATCCTCCCCGCAGGCCTTCACAGCTCACCGTATCCAGAGGTATCAAATGACTGCAGACTGCATCAGCTCATCATTAACTATGGTTGCAAGAAATTCTTGAGACATTAACCAAGTTTAGAGACGTATGTATGGAGATCCCTAAACTTCTTTAAAATGAGAGGAGCCATCCCAGCCACAGCTGTCAGCGCTGGCGCTGCTGAAGCGGAGACCAGGTGATGCACATGACACTTCATACTAGGGCTTGAAGCTGCATAGGTCAGTTTTAAATGGGATAAATACTCTTGAAGTATTACTGAAGACTCTAAGGACTATGGATGTAAGCACAGCAAAGTTTTCAGGGTGAAGCAATACCTTTTATTAGATCAACTGATAAAACTGGAATAAACAGGCAAGCTACAAAGCACCCTAGCTGAGACCCTTCTGAGCCAAAAAGGGGTTGTGTGCCCCAAAGCTTGTCCAGTTTTTCCCATTTGTATGAGCTAGCCCAACAAAGGGCCATACTTCTCTCTAGAAACCTTCCCTCACTTAGTGGAGACCATCACAGCAACACGATTACTGCTAGTGGCACCAACACAACAACTCAAGATCTTCCCCAGATCTGAAAAACCAGACAAGCTGGCAGACATGCAAGCTCTTTTTCAGAACGATGACTACAAAAAAGGCTTCTGCGTGTCTTCCTCTTGCAATGTTTTGAGTTACTGTAACAGGCAATAGAACCTCTCACCACAGGCACCATCTTGCCTAACTAGGCCAGTTTGTGGTAAAGCTTTGTCTTCTTCAGCTCCCTTGATAAATATTACAGCACCATGTGGTAGAGATTGTAATTTTTAACTGTCCAAACCCATACTATAATCATCTGCAAAAAGACAATGCTATTGAGAACTGACCTCCTCAGCAAAGTCAGTGCCTGTACCTTCTCCAGGAGGCAAAACAGTCCAAGGAAGAGGACAAAGCCTGGTAAATCTGAATTTGACAAATGCTGACTCTCAGGACTTCATGAAGATGTTTAGATAGGCTTTGCAGGCTCTGAGAAGTAAGCTTGTGGCTGCTGTGTCTAATACTTGTCATATCTAATTATTGTACAGTATTGCACAATTGCCTAAGTGAATTATGTGTTTCCTTTGAGATATCATGAGCTGTACTGGTCAGCGTGCTGGATTTTTGATCAATGAACCATCTGACCAGGTGAGGCTATCCTCTTTCTTGCACCATAAATGTGTACAGATTTTGCCTCACATGGACTTGCAGAACTTAATCTCACATTGGCTCTGGACAAGTGAAGAGGCAAAATGAGGATCTTCAGCTTCCTCCAGCATCAAAATACTATGTGTTCTTGGGGAGATCTACCAGCAGTCAGCATCACCCCTGTGCAGCTGAAGGAAATCCTTTCAGGGCTGTATCCTTTACAAGCAAAGCTCGGGGGGTCAGACCCAGCCTTCTTTATGTTCCCCAGGTAACTGGCATTGGTATTTATTGGAGTAGGTTTTCAGCAGCACACACGTGGAGTTAATTACGCAGCCCACATTGCCATTAATGACAGTCAAGCACCTAATCCTCCACATGCAGCATGCCGAATACGTTACCCTATGAAACTGCAGCTTCACAGTTATTGTACTTCAGTTTATGTAGTTTCCCTTATGCTGTGCTGAATGGATTTCCATTCTGTGTCCAGGAGCATTCCAGTCCCTCCAGTAGCAAACAATAAATGAATCTTAGGAGGCTCTGGTGTACTTAGGAGGCTCTGGTGAACCTATCAAAAGAGGCAATTTATTTCTGAACTTGGCACTAGGCATGGTGTGCCTTGTAAATGTCAATTTGTGTATGTGTGAGCATCTGACGCTACTCAGCAGCACATGGTTGGGGCCAAGAATTTGACTGATTCTGGCTGATTTGCAAGCCTAAAAATATTCTCTTTTATCAATATCCATTTTTTTGCTTATTTGCATGCTAAGAAAATTCTAAGCAGGCGGTGGTTTCATGGATCAATCCACAACAGCTCTGTGGAGACCAAGTACGTGATGACCTGCCATAAACTGTGTGATGACACAGTTAGAACCATTGCATAAGAAGTGGCCCATATATAGGCACACTTTGATTTTCACTGTTTGTCTGTTCTAATGCTGCAGGAATCAGAGACATTTTAATCTCTTTTATTGTTTTGTATTCATTTACATGCAGTGCCCAAAGGCCTCTGGCAAGCCGAGAGAGGGCTATATAAGTCAAATGCATTGTTATTACTGCTGTAGTTCCTATCATGGGCCCAATTCTCTTCCCATTGACGTCAATGGCAAATCTTCCAATAATTTCAGTGAGAGCTAGATTAAGCCAAAAATCTATGATCACACCCTGTTATGTTTTATACCAACAGTACTGTGGGCTCCAGCTGAAAATTTTAGCATTCATTACAGTATGGGAAATACAGGGGTCTCTAAAGAGGTTTTGATGGTAAATGAGTGCATTTACATGGCAAGCTGCTCCATTTGTCATTGGAACATGACAAAGGTGGGTGCCAAAATAAAATCTTCAGAAATACCAAGAAAAAAAATGCAAATTTCTAACTTTTCTTAGAACAAATCAGGGGAGTTATGTGGGTTTATATGACAATTTTGAACCAATCAAGAATTAGCCTGATAAAGCAGTAGAACACTCAAATGACACCACAGGTTTACAGCTTGGGTGTACTATTTTTTCCATTTCATCAGTCCTTTTCATTTGGTGACTCTCAGTACTGCCCTGTCACTTTCAGTTTCACCCACTGAGCCCCTTCATTTCTCTCTTTAATGTTCATTTTCCTTCCTTTCCCTAGTCTTCTCACACTCTTTCCTTCATTTTCGTACTCTCATCTGCTCACTGCTTTCCTTCTGTTTGCTGTCTCTCAGAGGCCTCTCTCTCTGTTACGAAGAAATTCAGCCACTTACAGCCACCCAGCTCTTCACACCTGCAAAGCTTTTTCTCTCTGTTGCCAACTTTTGTCCTTTTTCAACAGCAGAGCTGCATACTGCTTCCAACTCCTACTTTCAGGACTGCTCCCCCTCCCTCCATCTTCTTGATTCAGCTTTTGTTCCTCTTTCTTAGCACTTCGATATGTCCCCCCTAAATTCATTGTTTTTCACAGTCACCTTTTCCAACATGAAAGTTCAATCATCTGCCTTGTCTGATGGACTCTGCAGCCCATAGATCTGCACTGACACCATTATCCTCTCTTGAAATCCAAAAAATAGGTCAAACCAAGATGGGTGAAAACCCAGCTAAAAGCTCAAAATGTGATGGTTAATTAATGGCTCAAAATCAAACCAACAGCCAGTCACAAATGGCATTCCTCGGGGGTTGATGTGAGGTCCAACACTATTCAACATATTTTTCAATGGTCTGGATAATGGGACTGAATGCCCACACCAAGTTTGTGGATGACACCAAGTTGGGAAAAGAGATATGCTGGAAAGAGATGAGCCACCACACAGAGAGACCTCAACAGGCTGGAAGACTGAGCCAACAAGATTGCTGTTTAATATGAGGTTAAAACAGTAAATGTTTGAGGTTTAATGAAGACAAATGTAGAGTCCTGCAGCTGGGATGGAACAATCCCAAACAGCAGTACAGGCTGGGGACTGGCTGGCTGGGGACAGCTCTGCTGAAAAGGCCCTGGGGGTCTGGGCAGATGGCAAGCTGAGCATGGGCCAGCAGCCTGCCCTGGCAGCAAAGGCGGCAAACTGTGTCCTGGGATGCATCAACAAGACTACAGCCAGCAAACCAAAAGATGTGATTATTCCTCTCTACTTAGCACTTGTCAGGCCACACCGGGACTATTTCACCCAGTTTTGCTTTCTCTCTGCTCAAAAGAGACATTGAAAAATCGGAGACAGCCTGGTGGATGATAATCACCGGTGATTAGAGTGCTGGAGAACTTGATGTGGAAGGAAAGGTTGAAGGACTTGAGTTTTTCAGCCAAAAGAAGGTCCATGGGAAATCTAATCACAGTCTTCTAATACCCAAAAGGTAGTTTTAGAGAGGTAGATACAGGTACAGAGAAGTATTGCCTTCACAGGGATGCACAGCAACAGGACAAGAGGCAATGGGCACAAGTGACCAGGAGAAATGCCACCTAGATATAAGAAAATAATATTCCTTGTGAGAACAATTCAGTATTAGAAATGGTCGCTCAGAGAAGTGGTGCGAATCTCTTCCAAGTGGTGGGAATACTCCAGATTTGGCTTGACAGGGCCCTGGATAACCAAACCTACGGCCCCGCTTTCAGAGAAGGAAAGATGACACCAAGTGGTCCCTTGCAATCTCAGCTTTTCTGTGATTCTGTGAAAGCATGGGCGAAGAGGCACATGTCAAATTCTGGATGTCTCCTCTCAAGGAGGCTTAGAAGCATTAAGAACAAGGCATGCAGGTGATGAGATAGACATAGGACAGGTTCAGTAGATGAAAGTATGTGAAAGCATATGAGGAAGTAACATGAAGGGCAAGGATCTTTGCAGGGTCTCCTCCTTGATGAAAGCAGAGCTGATCTCTGAAAGGAACAGATGAAAAATGGGTGAGCTGTTTTTCACCTTAGCACGGTGACCAGGAAATTCAACCACGGAGCAAGACACTGCAGGGGTAGATGTTGCACAAGTGATGGTTCCTATCTGAAAGAATTTGTCCACGTATAACACAGTAAATGAGACTTACAGACAATCTGGAGAGGGCCAGAGACTAATATAGTATTAGTCAACATGACAGCACTGGTTGGGAACCAGTTCTGGGAAATGGTAGCTGAACAGTTGAGGGCAGGGATGTGAAGCCTTCAGTCAGTAGCACGTACCACTGGATGGAAACTGAAGCCACCGCACTCTGGAAGCTGTTAAGCTAAGCTGCCAACAGCCTTTCAGCTCTCACTGTGCTGCTGAAATCTTTCTGGAGCCTGTGGTGATGGAGGCCTGAAGCTTCATCTCTGGTGGCCCTGAGACACCCCTACCACCTTACAGCCAGCAGAGTCATCTTGTGGATTATGCATGGGTGTGGGTTAGTGCAGGCCATTTGCTGAAATTTCTAGAGCAGCAAAGGGGATGTGTGTGCGGGGGTCCTATCTGAGAAATGTACACAGGTGTTCAAGTTGTGTGAAATGTTATTCTTTAGGCTTTATTTGGTACTTTTTTACTGGTGGAGTTATGTCTGATTCATACTGGGTTTTCTTCTCTTTTTTTTTTTTTTTTTTTTTTTTTTTTTTTTTTTTTTTTTATTGATGG
>JANHGO010002475.1:0-29888 GCA_024606505.1 Aquila spilogaster
CTCGATTAGCTCTTACGGTTTTAAAGTTCATTAAGCAGAATATAAAAGGTTTCAGGGTTCAGGAGCTCTTTACACGAGGGAAGTTGCATTTAGTCTGACAGCCAGATTAGCCTGTGGCAATTCCTGTCTGTAGTACATCACAGCGTATTGCAATAGATTTCCTATCGTCTTGCCAGCTTCTCACCTTTCTGATCATTGGTTTTTAGTTTCCAGACAAAATGAAAAAAAAAAAAAAAAGAGCTTAAAGGATTTTTTTTTTTTGGTCACTCTGTCATTATGCTTTAATTGACTTTATTGCTTAGTACATCACTTGAAAATCCATTTAAAATTTCTATTAATCTTCATACCACTTTAAAAACCCTGAAGATTTCTAACTAATTAAGAATTATCTTTGCATCTCTAGACCAGTATCAGTCCCCTTTGTTACTCCTATACTCCATTTCCAATTTGGCAAATGTTATTGATCAAAGATGGAACTATCTATACCAACTTTATATAACAAGCATGGAAGGGCTTTAAAAAAAAATTACTTTCTTCTAATGTATTTATTTAAATTAGTTCCTTTGCCTCTCTATTCCACTGATTCTTGCATCTTCATACAGCTAATTTTATACTAATGAACTTGCCCCGTAAGATCAGCTGCTGCCCTTACACTGTTGTTTTTTCCAGCCTCACAATAGGTTTAGTGCAGTGGATGTCTTTTCTCCACCTGTGCTTAGGGACTTGCAAATACTTTATTATGAGAACTGTTTCAATGTCTAAACTATTTTTGGAATATATGACACATTAAAGTAAGCCAAAGCCTGAACATCATTAAGAGAATTAATCAAAGAAGAAGAGAATGACTTCTCAGGAATGATGAAAAGCTTTTCTCATTTAAGAGCATAGATCGTGCATCATTAAGGCATCTGGTCAGATACAGAGCAGTGCATATGCAAAAGGCTTCACTGTAGACAACACTTTAATGACACTGTCAATATGGAGGTGGGAGGAAATTTAGTAAAGCACAGGGGCTGAGAGAAACTTGATTCAGATTAACAATTAAGGAAGGCCCAGTCTCAGAGCCTAGCTTTTTTAACATAACAGCCTAGTATTTTCTCTGAACGCATTGCTTGTCATATTATACTAGCATCACTAAACTCACTAGCACAGCACAATGGATTCACCACACTAGCTCCCCTTCAGCAGACGTGTTGTTTCAAATAGTAATTTATTTTTCTGGATTAAAGACAGGCTTTTCAGGAAACAGCACATAGAAGTCTACAGATTTTCAATTTTGAAAGCTAACAGTTTCTAATAAATCAGTATGAACTTGTTATAGACTGTTAGATTTTATTTCCATCCAAGACAAGTTCAGCCATTAGAAACAAGCATTATTTGTTAGAGAAAATAGCCTTCTTGACAAAATTTCCTTTTGTCACATATGAAATTTCCTTTTTTAAGTAGATAAAAGCTTTTGGAATAAATCACCAATGGGGAAACTATGGCTTTTGAAGAGTATTGAGGATTTAAAAAAAAATAATCTGTAACTTGCAGTTATAAAAACATACAATTATTTTTAACAAGTGACAAGTAGATTATTTTTGTGCTACTGTCAATGACGGGATTACAGTTTCTTTTATTAGGTAACAACGTGCAGAGGTACCAAAGACTATAGCCTATAAATAAAACTCAAGCTTTGTCTTTGGAGAACAAAGGCTATTACCAGATCACTGAAAAATGCTTTAGTCACTAACTAAAAGCTTTTTATTCACCTGTCAGGCAATACACAAAAGGCTAACCTGATCTCAAATTTCACCATAAAGGAACAGCTACCTCCCCTTAGTATTCAAACAAGCGAAATCACAGAACAGCTGAAGTGTTGCAAAAGGTCTGGTTGCAATTCAAAGACTTTGTGAGTACTAAAGCAATATTCCAAGGTGGTACTAAGAAGCTGTTCCATGAGTTCTCCTTCAAATGAAACAGGAAAAGCACTCCCACTTTCAAAATCCACTCATTTCAATTAGCAGTAACACACATTTTTTACTTTTTTCAGTGCTCTATGTTATGTCTCACAAAGGTGCAGATTATAGAAATATAGTATGTGTTAACTGCTGTAGGGCATATATGTCATCAGTTAATAATGATCTTTGGTGTACCGTTTAGAAAGAATCCATATACTTTAGATTACAAATCAAACCCCATCTCTACCTGTGGTATCTGATCAAACTTCATTGACACTGGACAGCTTACTCACCCTTCATTTAAATAGCTGTCAAAAGCATGTCACTACCCCAAAATGTAGAACTCCTCAGGTATTTGGATGTTATTCAAGGGACTTTCCTGCTGTTCCTGAGCGCAAGAGAGAAATTTTGACTCTGGCTAAATAGCATTATGTGTCAGGGGTATGAATCTATTTAGCTTAATTCCTCCTGCTTCAATTGCATTTTTGCTGCACAAGTTAAAATATCAAGAACTAGCACGTAATTCAAATGAAATCAATCCAGCAAGAATTAACCCTTTCTAGAAAAATGAGCCAGGTCTCTCTTGGCTAGTCATGCAGACTATTTGTATCTGAAATCACCGTGTTGAGAAACTTACTCTGAACAAGCCAGTAGAAAGATGTACACATTAGCTGTACAGGATTTAAGCTAGCTTTCACTTTTCAAACTTACTAAATTAATATTCACACAATGTTATTGTTACTCATATATGTGTTAGTCACAGAAAATCATGTATTAAGCTTGTTGGCAGAACACATGATTTTGAGACGCCAACAGTAACATTGTACCTGTGTAACATGCTATTCTAAGTTTGGTTTGCCAATAATACCATCATTAAGAAGCACAACAAACTTTATAGACCTTAGATTTCATCTTTTTCATAGCTACTTCAAGCAATTTCTAAGGACCTCTCATTAAGATTACAAAAAATTCTTCTTCCTGCATATTCCTTGCTCCATATATTATACTTTTTTTTTTTAAAAATTGTGTTCTCAGTGATCAATGGCCAGACAAAGATATGAAAGAGCCTGTTATGCTTCTAGCAGACAATTTAGTGAGTGTTTTGGGGCAGCAAGCTCCTGGTCTCTCCACCTACCCTCTGAAGATTAGATGCTACTATAGTGATGAGAAAGCTACTATTCATCATCAGAAATCTACAGGCCCAGTTGGAGAGAAAAAGCGCATTTTTGGTTCCACTTTGAACCAGTTAAAAAGGATAAAATAGCTGTAAGCAGCTGAAAAGTGACAGACAGGTAGCATGTAAGGTATCACCATGCAGGCATCAGGACAACACTAAGTGCAGCTAGGAGTCTGGGTGACTTGTAAGATGAGAGTGCTTTGAAAGTGGGCACTTCTGCTCAAGACTTAATTCTTGGCTATGTTTTAAAGTTCTTTTCGTTCCACATAAAATGGAGTGCTAGAAGTTTGGCTTTGCATGCAAATCTAGTTTCCCAGAAAATCGGAACTGAAGAGCTGAACTTAAGTTTTTAAGTGAGCTAGAGTGGTTCACACAGCAAGTTAAGGCATTTTTGAAGTTCAAGAGAAGGCTGAACTCCCTGTTTGGACACAGTCTAAACCTAACAGCTTTACAGGACCACCATTACAGATAGAGCTATTATGACTAAAGACCACTAATGATCTACATTCAAGAACTGTTCTTTCTTTGGAAGTTTTTTTTCTGAGAATTTTGCAGAAACAATTAATTAAGCAAAATTAGAGACCACGTGGTGGCAAATAATTATCAATTGTTAGATGAAAGTTATCATCTTTAGTTTTTCAGATTTACCCCTTAAATATTAAACATAAACTGCTCAGAAAAACTTAACATTTTTTTCTGTTCCTACTGGCTAGATCCAACCGCATGTTATGTTTGACAACTTGCAGATGGTACTCACACCCATCACTTTTATCCTTTGCTAAAAATCACTCTGTGCTAACGGCCAGCATTGGAATCTCAGTCATAAAATGCAAAAAGAAAAAAACATCCCTGTATGTTTACATTTTAGGGATGGAATTAAAAAAAGCAGTGCTACGAATTCACAGCTGGACTGAGTGGTGCCAGATACAATGAAAGAAAAGCTCACTAAATGTTTTCCCCACATTTTTGGTTTAAGTTTTTCCTAGTTAAGGTGTAGGTTTGTTTTTTTCTTTTTCCCAGTTATTCCTCCATTAAAAACTGACATTTTTGTCTTTTCAGGAGAGAGGTCTTTTCACATTACATTTACCTCCATAGCTCTTCTCACCCTGTTTAGTCGTCTTTAAAAAGAAGAAAAAACCAACCCTGTTTTGACACTCAACTTGAACTCTCATAGCATCTCTTCTACCTTTGTCTTATAGCAAAAATAGTATTTCAATAGTTTGTTTCATGCTCAGGCTGCTTTCCTTTATTTTAGTGATTCTGTTGCTCAAGTTTAACCAGACTTGTACTTCTTTCAACATGACATATTGTCATAACTTTAATTTGATGGTGTCAATTAATAGAAGTGTTTATATAACCATTTACAATCCTGTGGCAGATCAGTGTGTCAGGTCTCTGAAGACATTTTTTTCCTTAGCCATTATCTGCTTACCTTAAATTACACTCGAATTTAGAAAGTTTTCAAATAACCAGTAAGAATTGCCTACTTAAGTCCCTACCCTCTTGTTTTATTAAGATACGTCATGCTCAAGGGAAAGGTTTTGTTATTGAGTAATAGTAGGAAAGAAAGTCTTAAAAAAAATTTATGTGTACATGGCTAAACTTCATTACTCCAAGTTCTTAAGCTAGAGAGCATAAAATATTCTTTTGCTCCTGCAATTCTGTAGAGGTATGAAAAAAAAGGTTTCTCTCAGAAGAAATACTTCACTAAGGTTGGTTTCAACCCAATACAGAAATAGTGAAAGTGGAATTATATTTGAATGCATTAAGAAGCATAATACAGCTGACCACAGAATCACAGAACAAATGAGGTTGGAAGGGACCTCTGGAGGTCACCTGCAGCCTCACAGTAGAAAAGTTTTTCCTTATGTTCCGACAGACCCTCCCGTGTTTAAGTTTTTGCCATCACCTCTTGTGCTGTCACTGGGCACGGACGAAAAGAGTCTATCCACACATCAGCTGTGCATACTTAAAAATGTGTGACAAACATTAAGTTCTTTACAGAAATTGAGCAGTAACAGTGTCAGTGCTTCAGCCTACAGATTATTTATGACATCTTCAACATATGTGAAAACATGCTCCTCCATGTCACTTTCAACTGAAGCTAAGCTACAATATTTTAAGTTTGAAAACAAAGGTAGAGAAGATTTTTAAAACTGCATTTCTAGGATCATTTTCATCTTCTTTACAAAAATCCTCAATATTTCTACAGACTCTGTAGCATTCTTTAAATATAGTCTATGTTCATGAAAGTCAGAAATCTAAAGATACCAATCACAGAAGTCAGTAGACAAAATAGCCCACCAATGCTTAGAGACTATAGCCATAAACCCTCAGTCTCATCTGTTGGATCCAGCTTCAAATTAGGATTTGAACATATTTTTTTTCAGAAAAAAAAGGTTGAGTCCCCATCAACTGCACCCAGAAGTCTACTGAACACTGGGTTAGTATATATACTCCCATTTATCTAATTGTTTACAATTATTTGCACACCATTAACTTGATAGAGCTTAAGTAAATCAGTGCTAAAGCACTGATCTTATTCCTTTATAGCCGAGAGTTTAATTTCTCATGACCTATTCAGAGCAACTCAAAGCATGGCCAGAGGGGTGGTCACCACACCAGGGAGCAATGTTCAGTTGGCAAACCATCACACTGCAACATGAACTTTTGAAACAACAAACAAAAAATGACACTAGAAAAGCTTATTTGTCAGCTCTTTAATGCTCACCTGGTGTGAGTTTGCCATGGTTTCAAGCCACTTCTGAAAAACTATTAGGAGCAATACTGGTGTTGGCCGCTCTATTACTTGTTTGTGTTTTCGGTTTTAGTAAAGAAAGATCAGTGTTCCCCCAGCTTGTATTTCCACTGATTTCCTTCAATGTGTGACCTTTATCCTTCCACTAGGAGGACACAGACAGTAGCAGAAATGTTCAAAATCAGGTACTTGAATTATTTCCTTTCTCTGCTCCCTCAAGCACTGTGCTCGCCAAATTGAATCGCCTAAAATTACAATTTTAACTTTGTTGATTAAGCCAAACAGCTTAAATCGTCTCAACATCAGTCATACATATGAAGAGGTACATAGCAGGGGTACAAGTCAGCAGGCATAATCTGAAGCAAGAGAGACTCTGGATGTATGAAAATTAAAAACTCTCCCCATGACAGCAGTCAAGCACCGGAACAGGTTGCCTGAGGTACAGTCTAGATCCTTGGAGGTTTTTAAACCTGTCTGGATAAAAACTTGAACAACCTGGTCTGACTATATCTGACCAGCAGCATGTTGGACTAGAGACCTCCTGATGTCCCTTCAAACCTGAACCACTCTATGACCCTATGATCTACTGCAGAGTGTTTCACCCACTTGCAAGTCCAATTGTGTTTCTTGAGTGTGATGGTATAGTCAAGCCTAGCCTTCACTTAAGGTTTTTAAGTCAAGTGGGTGGGTGTTGTTGGGGGGTGGGAGGTGACTGTTTGTTGAGGGGGGGTGTTTGGTGTTGGGGGGGTTGTTTGTTTCTGTTTGGGTTTTGGGGGGTTTTGAGAGGGTTTTTTGGTTGTAGTTTTGGTTTGGGTTTTTGTCTTTTTTTTAACCATAGTATCCAAGCACATCACAAGCCTGAAATACCCTCACTACATCTCTGACACACAGAAATGGAGAATGGGAAAGCAGTAATACACAGTACTGTATTTTTCAAGTATTCTGATAACCTAAAATACAAATAAGAAACTTGAGTATCTCCTAAACACCTAGAACCCTAGCTCACCAAAAGCAAATCTGGACATGAGTGACTTAATAGGTTCATACATGCTGTTTGTGCTGGAAAAGAGGGAGAAGTAGAAACTTAGAGTAACTACTTGATGAACCAAATCCAGAGCAGCCTCAGCTAGCATTGTTCATCACAGTGAACATAGTGGCATAACACAGCAAAACTGGGACACACAGCTGTGTCACTTGTATCCATATTTATAGCTTTCCGGTATTCTCCATAGAAATTTGTAACCACTATTCTGATTCCCAGATAAAATGACTTGTCCAGAAAGCAATAGGTGCCTTGATACAATATACTCAATTTTTTTTTTGTTCCTGTGGCATCTGGCATATAGTCCCATCAGCTGCAAAATCATCATACAGAGTATTTTACTTGATGGATGAGCCCTTCACATGGAAATGGTGTAATTATAGAGTTTCATGTATTCCTTTACCCTTTCCTCTCCCATGTGTAAACAGGGCCTAGTTTGTTCTTCATTAGTAAGAGTCTTGATGTGAAAACTTAAAATTGCTTACATAAAAAATATTTAGGAGTAAGAAAAATTTAACCTAGAACTTCAGAATGTATTACAAATACTCTATTTTCCACCAAAGCTTTTCCCCAATTAAAGAGGAGGAAAATACTTATATACATAACAGATATAAATATTTTTAAAATTGCTTAGGTAGCTAAAACAAAAAGTAACATAGAAATGGTTCTAGCAAGGACACTATGAAGCATTACTATTACAGTATAACAAAAGTTACATAGCATCTAGCACAGAATAGCTATAGATTAAGCAAATGGCTTCCGCTTTAGTCTACAACCCTGTATTTCAGATGTAATTTTGATTTGTAGTTTATAACAAGTCAGAATTTGGTTTAACAAAGTAAAAGCCACACAAAAAAATCTGGGGGACTCAACCTTTCTGCTGGCAATTGAGAACTGGAGTTTCACGGTTGAGTTTAGGAACATGTAATTAATGCCATCATAACTCTACTACAAAGCAACAAATGTAGCAACAAAAAAGGTGATAGTAGCTCTGATAGATAAGTGTGCCGATATCTTACCCAACGGATATTTCAATACACTTATTTTTCTGAATTCACAAGTCTAAAATGCATCTTCAAATAGTTTGGTATTACTACAGCATTTTAGCTCCTCTGATCACCACCTTGCCAATTTACATCATTATATGGAAAAGACGTAAATGACTTATGATCACCAGGTGAGGTCAAGTCCATTTAAAGATCAGAAAACATGATACTGTTTAATCACTGTGATTTGGGTTGTGAAAGAGCATTTCTCTTATTTCTACTTACTTTGAACTCTAAACCAGGTACGACATGGTATCTTTCAGTATACACATTACTAAAGTTTCCCACGGCATATGTAAAATTCTGAATCCATTTTTTGCAGAATTTCTAAAACAATTTCATTAAATATTTTTTTCTTGTGAACTCCCCAGGCCAAAAAGCTGGATAGGAACTGCATCTAATTATTATGAGTGAGTAGATATTCTTTCAGAGATAAGAGATGCTACTGAAATTAAACTAACATTTCTAACTATTCTAAAGTAATGGGGTTTAGTTACTTTCCATGATACATTATATTTCCTCTTCTTCTTTAAAGAGGGGAAATTCATAATATAGTAGAAATGACATCTCAGAGAAAGGCCCCTTTCTAATCAGAATGGATTCACTCAACAGTCCACTCAGTGCATTTACAGTCAGACTACAGTTTCCTTTGTTTGGTCCATAAGCTACTGGTTTTGTCATGCCAGTGCATACACCTACTGAGAGATAGGCGCTCCACTCCACCATCTATTTTTTAACATGAGTTAAAGTATTGTGTTTTCTCATTCTTTCATTTCTCTAACTTCTGCAGTTTTGTACTCTCCTCTACGTACAAGTTTTAAAATTATTTAAATTTTGCCAAGTCAATGATGTGATGATGATCTAATGTGACAGAACCCAATGGTGAACTTGTGCCTTGGCCTTGGCTTAGTGTTCAGCAGCTTAAAGTAGTTCAAGTCCACCTTCAGCACGATGACCAGGAGACAGGGATACCCTAGGATGAACATCATTCCATGTTGAACTTACTTTATAAGGATTTAACTATGACTATTCTGAATGCTACAGAAGGAAATGGTGCTGTCTTCCTCTCTTGGGAAAGATCTATTGCATATTCATACCAATTAAAAAGATAAATGCTTTTTGGTGCATATGCTAAAGGATTTTCAATATTTCCCTTGAGTTTGGGTGTTTTTTCTTTTGCCTCCACTATTTCTCCTTCTCCTTACATATCGATGTCTGTTGGATTTCATCCCCTTATCTTTACCTTCCTCCTTTGAGGGCTCCTTCTGCTCAAGACTCATCTGCCTCTCTGAAAACCTTAGTCAAACTAGACAAAAGACAACAATGCATTAAAATTCTACACAAACAGATTAACTTGTTAGAGACCATACAAAGCATCACTCTGAGATGGATGTTACAAAAGTCATCTGCACTTCAAATGGAGGGCAGTTAGGCTGATTTTCCAACAACCCATTTGAAATACATGAGGTGTCAACATATTTGTATGAGTTTGTGTAGAGTGGATAAAAAATTGAGAGCCAAATGTAGCACCATCAATAGAAGTGATATCTGCATTACAAAATACTACCATCGCTTGAACAACAGGTATGTCTTAGCAATATCATCACTAAAAGTAATGAAAGATATGCTCCCTGCTTTTTCTTTCTCCCTACAACAGATTCTTGCACTTTGTTTTGTACACTTAATGTGCACTCAGTTTCACTGTCCTACCTCCATAACCAATCGTTTAATTTCTTCTTCAAATGTAAATATCTCAGACTATCAAGAGAAATAAAAAAAAAATTCAGTCGTCAAAGTAAACTTTAAGCAGACAAGAGATATAGGTACCTATTGTACCGCCTAATAATGCTTTTAATTGACTTATTTTAGTGTAGATGTTGCTCCTTCAGTTTCCCCTGGTTAGTATCCAGGTCAGAATGCAATAGCCCAAATTCTGAATTTTTCACTTTCTAATTTCTCTTTACTAATTAAATATCTTTTTTTTAAAGCTAAACTTTTTCTGAATATATTCAGGATCTGACTGAGTACAGAGACCTGGGGAGGAAAAAAAAAAAAATCTCTGAAGCAGTAGCAGCTCAAATGTGTCTCTTACAATGAAGCAGACAAGCAGGCTAATCAACCAACTAGTAGTAGATGGATTACTGCTTAATAAAAAAAATACAAGATTTTATTCCTTTACATATGGTCTATCTTCTTACCACAGTAGACCGTTATTCATCAGGCTTAAAGCAGCTATCAGAATTACGATTCTTAAGACTATAACTATGCATTGCACTGCATCCTGTAAATTCTTATTAATATCTAACTTCATTATCCTTGGGAGAAACTATTTTTACAAATTCCAGGAAGTATGGCCTCCTAACTGACTACAGCAGCCTATTTATCTAGATATATAATCCAGATTTTAGACTTCAGATTTTTCATTGAGTTAAAAGCAGCTTGCAATACTCTAGCCATCTTCTAGCTCCACAAATTTTTTCAATACAGGATTAGAAACCTGCCAGGCAGCAGGGAATAGATTCCAAACAGACAGAAGTCTTTCATGGTCTACGATTACATAATTCACTGAGTTACAGTGGTTTCATGCCTCCCTCTTCTGACAATATCTTCTCTCAGAAATAGGATGTCAGACTTGTTGGTTAACTAGCCTTTGTTCTCATGACAAACTACATACCTAATTTTTTACTTTTACATCGCTGAGCTAAACAATAGCATGCTTTACAGAAATCTACCTTTAAACTTGGTTTTGATATGATTATCATTACACTTATGTAGACTTCCCTCTGTTTATCCTCTAGTTCCTGCTAGTGGAATCTCTCATTTATACAGTGAAATCCATAGCTTTCAAGATTATATTTGCTTTGTACAATAAGGCATCAAACCTGTGCACTATGGGCCAGTTCCAGTCTCTTGGAATACTGAATCTTGTGTTCCGCCTCTTTTCGGCTTTTTTTCCTTGAGGCCGCCCCTCCATCTCTCACCAACCACAGGACAGCAAGTTCACCCATCCAAAGTGCAGGCATCCCATACACTGTCTGCAGCCCTGAAGAGGTCATAAAGAACAACTGCATTTTAGTTGTGGGACACCTTCAAGTTACACAACAGGGAAGAGAATAGGAAATCCGGTCCATAAGTGGCTCCATGAGATGCTATATGGCCTGTTCCAGATCCAACATTAGTTTGTACTACAGATAAACTCACATCTCACCACTTAATCAACAACCAAGTCTTAAAGAAAAAAAAAATTATTCCCCTCTTCCCAATCAGCTTACCCTTCACTTTAGATGCTCCGATTCAAAACAGTTGTCCCTTTGTACTTTACCTATTTGTGTATCCACAGATATAAATTTTTCCAGGTTGGCTAATATTATATGACCTACATTGGGAAATAATTCCCTGAATTAAAAATGTATAAATTAATCTCTTGCAAGGACGAGCCGTCAGTACTTTTTTCCATCCAAAACCTTGTGCTGCAGTTTAAACTCCAGTAACTAAAGCTGTGAGTATGAAAAATGCAATAATAGTTACCTAGAGGGACTAGGACCGAAATGTCCGAGCTGGTTTTAATCAATGTATTTATTAAACTTCAGCGCATAGTATCACCTTCTCCTGGGGGGGGGGGGGGGACACAACAGATCTCATTACTTTGTCAATGCTATTTACATGAGTTTTACTTTACAAGGAAACTATGAATGCTTGCTCTTTCTGTGCTTGAAGCCTACTCAAATTCAGCAAACTATGCAGCTGTGAAATTTACTATACAATTTTTATCATAATTATTAGCCTAAAGAGAAATCATGCAGTGTTTTTGGCTATTCTCACAGCATTAGTAACCATCACTAGACATAACTAACTCTGCAAGATTCAATACAATATGAGAGCAAAATATTACTCTACTGAACAATTATTTCCTCTCATTTTGGATCAGGTATGTAGGCTACAGATTACATCGTTATTTTAAAAATAAGAGACTACTTATGTTTAAGTTAAATTGAAAAAAGAAAATCATAATTTGCTTAACCTTGGAAGGCTTATGGAATTCAGACAAATGAGACCATCAAAGCTTGGACCTCTCTGTGAGTGACTGTTTTTGGCAAAAGAGATAGCCATGCTGATCACAAAGAAACTAACAGACTAGTAAAAGCTTTAATAAAGATTACAGGGTAAAATTAGCAAGACAAGAAGCTTAATGATAATGTACATTTCCCCCACTCCCATCCCATGTTTAATACACAGATCCAATCATTACAGTAAATTGTGCAAGAGCATGACAACTATTTCCAGTTCAAAAGACAGCAGAAGGTATTGTTTCTCAGGCACACCTTCTGATAATGTAACAAATGCTGAGTTTCTATTATTTTGAGTCACAACTGCCATAAACAATTGTCTTTAAAACAATATGCTACTTTGTGTGAGTATAACAACACTTGTTCACTGGTGGAACTATAAAATTTGTTGTGCTGCACATACACCATATTATTGATGATGATAGATAAGGATCCTGGACAGGGATTAGAAACTTACAGCTCAGTTACAGTACTGCACACAGGATAGTAAGAAGGCTTTTTACATGTAGGAATGAACTGCTCCATTAACACAAAACAATCCTTTCAGTGAGGGTGGGGACGGGGGAAGAAAAATCACTGCTGTTGTCTTTCATGGTCCTCCTCAGGTTGATCCGAAGTGGGCTGATGTAGTCCCCTTCCCCCTCCTAATAACTAAATCACTTTTGTAACAAAATCAACTTGTCACTTGCTGACTTTATATTTGTTTCTAATTAATTCCCCCATATAGGTACTTTCTGTCAAAAATGATCTGGATTCAAACATCAAGTATTTGGTACATTAATCTACAGAAAGACATTCTGATTTTTGTCACTACTAATGCTTATCAGCTACATTCCTGCAACTGAGCTGTCTAACATTGTGCTTTTGTCCTATAGATTTGCATTACAGTGTCTTTTCATTTCCACTGTCGTCTAATGCTTCTATTTATGCAAATATACAAATATCTTCTCATCCCTTAAACCCATCATCAAGCTACCTAGTTTATGTAACCAAATAATCCCATCACTTCTAAGGCTCACCCGTTCTACATTTGCTCTACCCACTCACTATCTGTATTTACTGTGTTCTGTTTTACAGTAGCAGCAGCCATCCCACAGCCAGCTCTGCACTACTTTCCTCTTTCTCAGTGTGCTGATATCCACTGACTGCAGTAGACCAGAAGCACAGATCTCAAATTCTTTCTGTATGGATTGTTTACAGAACCAAGGATGTTGATTTAAAAGATTTGAGACACAAAAATTTGTACAACCACATTGAGCTCTGAAGTCTGAGCTCTGCCTGGACAATCAGGACAGTAACTAAAGTAAGTGATAAAACTCAAGCAGGTTTCTTAACTAACCCACCCCCCCACCCTCCACCCCAACCCCAAAAGCACAAACCATTTGAAAAATTGTTTAACCATATAAAGACACGAGAACTAGCTGACAGTTACATTAGATATACATCACTTATTCAAGGCCCTAATGTTGTCAGAATTGTTCACAATGAGTGGTTCATTGCTTCACAAATTTTCCCCTACAATTTCAATCAGTTGCTTAATGATCAAGTTAAATGGTGTGCAATAAATATGAACTATAGTAGGTAAAATCTGTAGGTATAACTGTTCTAGGATAACAATAGAGGTACTTTTTGCCTTCAAATAATTTTAAGAAATTTTCCTAATGCTTATGTGCTCTGTAATCAAATTATGTGACTCTCAGAGGGAATGACTTGCTAGTACATAAATTTAATAAAATTGTGCCCCCTTCTGACATACCTACCATACAAACAGGCTACTGATTAGCCCATTAAAGCCTTATATCGGCACTGCTTTTCAAGCATGCAGTCCAGACCAGCTCAAAACACTTGATGTGCTCCCACAGCTCAAACTGACCTCAAATACAGGGATAAATTCTTCATCTCAGGATTGGTCACTGTGTCAGTACACCATTTCATAAAATGTTACCCCAAATTGTTCCTTTTTGTATAAAGGCAACTTGGACTGAGTATTTTTTTTCCTGATAGCCAAAGTACCTTCAGAAGTGAGTTATTTTGTCTCACTTCATCCTCACAAAATATTCAGTGTAAAGTAAAACCATGTTAATTAAAAAAATAAATATAGCAGCTTCAGTCTTCATCTAGTTCCTATGATCTTTTCCCAGTCTTGCTTCTATCTATATAGCCCTGACTATATTTTGTAACAGCCCTGAGGCTATTCTATGTTTTATCCTGACAATTATTATCCTTAAGAAAAAACAGCACAGTGAACAGACCTATGGTCACCATGGAGTCCACTTTTTTTTTTTTGTAATTCTGTCTAAGTCCCATGTTCCGTAATAGCTTTCCATTTGAAAACATGACAGATAACCACAATTGTTAAGAACCAATTTTAGCACAGTTGGTAAGCATCTCCAGTTTAACAGAAAGGTGTTCAGCATTTGTGCAACACTTTTTCTATCAGAAGATCTCCAGTAACGATGGGTGTTTATCTTTAACCCTTATGTGTCACTAATGTTCCCATCAACTTTAATGGTCCATATTCTATACTGAGCCACAGTGATGTAAAAAAAAAAAAAAAAAAAAAAAGCAACTTTACTCAGATCAGTTTCTGAAAGCGCTAATTTAGTGACAGATTTGAAGCAGAATATAGAACCCATTTCTGATATTTGATAAGTAAGGAAATAAGAGATTAGGAATATTTTCAAAAGGTATAAAAAAAGATACCAAAGGTCTTCCATAGAACACTATTTATTTCTAAATAATTTAATGCTGTATTTCTAAAGGCATTTCCATCATAACTAATAGTAATGGAGATTTCCATTTCTCATTACAGTCAGTCATATTGCAAATAGCATCATTATTGGCTCAGTAGAACTTGGACTGAGGAAATAATTCATTTCACAGATGTTACTCAGAATTCATGACCAAGCTGTCCCAAATCCCAATCCTGGACTGGAAATAAAGATCTCTCTAGCTCATAACAAGCCCTTGTATCAGCCCCGCATCATTCATAAGGAAAACATGAGACTGTCTTTGATATTTTATTTTGGCATTTTCTCATAAAGATTTACACTGTAACAAAGAGCTAGTATTCAAAAATATCATCATTTGGTAAATGTATTCATGAAGAATAATGGATTAGTTCCTGAAACACCCCAGCTAGGTCAGTGGTAGATTTAACATAAATCTCAATAGAACCTATTTTCATCTAAAACACCATACATATTTCAGTGCATTCAGTAATTATAAAGCAATATTCAAGCCCTCTGTTCCTCATGATAAACTGCACTGTTTATATTTACTGTTTACCTGACCAAAACCTTTACAAAAGAGGTCTTCAATTAGTTGCTGAACAAGAAAGCAGTGTTGAATAACCATGTTAATATTTGGCCAGCTCAAGGTTTGTCCAAATATTCCTGTCAGGAAGAAATTTTTTTCTGGAAGGTCACAGAAACCTGTCTTAAAGCGGAACATCAAATAAAACTTAACAGAAAATTCTACATTAAGCTATGGGTTTGCAAAATTAACCCCCACTCCTTCCGTTCTATATATAAACAGAAGGATTTTATGTGGTGTCTTCTTTAATGAAACATACTAAAGAAACTTCATTAATTTCTTCAATTTTAACTTCTTTCATTTATTTTAATTTGAATTTCTTTAATTACTTTCTTTACAGAAACAAATTAATGAGTCTTCCATCTATTCAGTATCACAGCATGGGTTCATAAAGAAACAGGACAGAGTTCAGAAAGATAAATTACAATGTCTGAGCCTTCAAAAAATAGCGTCAAAGACAATATCCCATAGAGGTATCTAATTCTATTAAGTTCAGAGGGTTTTGCCTAGCTCATCTTTTGCCTGAATAATGTCTGATAGTATGGTTCTCATACAAAGAAAAGAACAGTTAGACTAAGGAAAAAAAAAAAAAATCTTGAAAGAGTCCATAATGCAGGAAAAATATCTGGATCTGCTGAGTCAAAGAACAGCAAGAATTTTTATCCTTGAGAAAAAACAGGACAGAGAACAGACCCATGGTCACCCTGGAGTCCAATTTTTGTCAGTGGCCCAGAAGATTAAATTCCTCTTTTGAAGACATTTAATTGTATTTTCAGATATGCAGGGGAACTTTGATAATATAATAAAGGAGATATTAAATTTTGTTTATTTAGAAAATAATAGGTTCCAAAACTCTATGACCCAAGGCAAAGATACAAAACTAAAGTGATTGATTTAATGAAGAATGGTATATAGCATTATATTATTTAGAACACAAAAGTTATTAAAACTCATTTCAAGACTTTATATTGACTACAGAGACTACACAAGTTCTCCCTCTTGCATGTTTTAACTTTAGCAATTAAGAAAATAGCTATTTGATTCAAAAAATACATGGCCTCTTCACGTCCTACCTGTGTCAGCAGAAGCTACAGATGTCTGAATCATGAACTAATTCTGATTAGAAGTTTAAAATACGCTTATTGATGTCTGAATTTTGTACAGTGTATATAAATTTACCCTCCCAGCAAGAGCCATAATATGTGCAGTGATTTATGAAACAGGGATTTTGCACATTAATTATATTAAGACATCCTTTTTTTATCTTCAATGATACACAAACAGATATCATTAGCACATAACACAAAGTATATTTCTATATCATATAACAACAAAGGCCAATAATTTTATATACTCTCAGTCCTTGGCACTAACATTAACTATTGTTTTTTCTGAGTGAAATATGAACATTTTAATATGTTTCATTTGATCTGACAAAAGATACTACCTTGCCAACAAAACAAATTTCCCCTCAGAAACCTTACTGCCTTTTATACCATAGGCTATCACAGCTATAAACAAGGTAACATATTACAGCAAGATGCACATTTGCCAGTCTGACACCTCTCTTCTCTGTTCATTCATTCCAGCTGTTCTCTGCACCGTCATCAGCATCAAGCACCTGCGGTGTGAAGAGCAGGGTGTGACATGTTGGGGTGTGAGAGTCAGAAGGCTGAATCTCCAAGAGAAAGGGTGTAAGATGAAGACGACACACATCAGAAAAAGAAAGTGGATTTTTTTTAGTCAAATGTAAGGTGGAACATCCACAGTAATTTTTTTTCCCAAAGCAACTGTGCTTTCTATTAGTCCAGAAACACCCTGTGCTGGGTGTTTCTATCAACCTTGAAGGCAACTGTTGTTCCATGGCAGTGGGAGGTGCCAAAAAACCAAACCAAAACAAAACAGCAAGGCAATGCAATCCATTCATTGTAAAGCTTCCAATACATATCACCACAAAACCATGGCATATTCACAAAACTGTTCTATTTTGGATATTTGGAAAGCAGATAAAAACTGAAAAAGTTGATTTCATGGAATCTTGGAGAAAATGCACTGAGCCACAACTGCATTCACATTCACCTAGCAAAAGAAACAATGAAAATTCTGGATAGAAACTCTGAAAATAAGGCTAAATTAAAAGCCAGGAGCATAACAGGAAGTCCAGATCAAACAGGTGCCAAATTATGCTTGCTTTTAATTCTACTGCCCATTGCATGTGCATTTTGTGAAGTGTTATTTATCTACTGATTGCATTCTTGGTTTAGATTAACTTAATTTTATTGATGCTGAATTCAGCCAGCTAACCTTTACTATTTATTTTTAATAGGCTTGATGCAATACATTTTTATTGCTGAGATAAGTATTGATTAAAGCCTCTGCCTCCACTCGTTCTGATTGCCTCATGTAATTAGGAAGTCTAATAAGAGCATGAAGTACAAACAACATTTTATATTTGCATGTAGACCTGTAAATGACCTTTACAAATTGAATATACTTCTAAATACACCTGCCCTTGAGGTAAAGGACAGCAAATAAACAGGAAGCCACTAGACATCTCAAGGCATAAAAAAAGGAAGATTCTATAAAGTGCTGTGAAGTAGCATGGTATCTTCAAGGTTAGGACAGAATAGAAAGGATTCCCATGAATCAAGTCTAACTTGCCCTGCCTAATGCAGAAAGCTAAGTTTATACCATTTAAAAGGATATATTCCTGATATTTTAAACCATGATTTAAAGGTTTTTAAGCAATTCCAAAAACTCCAATCCTACCCAAAGCCGTAAGATGCGGGTGGGTACTCACAAAGCTATGCTAAAGTAGTCAAGGGTTTATGTAAGTGCAGAAACACAACCTCAGAAAGACAAGAGCACAGTCAAGAGCCCAGGGCTTTCAAACAGGCGGAGAAGATTTGCCATAACTGACCAGACCATTTATTCATGTGAGCCAACATCCTGTCAGTAGCAACTGCCAACACTTGTTGACTCAGCTGGGAGTAAAAAGAAGAGGAATGTCCGATGAAATTTTTTTCCGTATCTTCTGAAAACTAAGGATCAGATTTGTCACAGATACAATCTCATTTGCTAGATAGATAATCTCCCAAGCAATATTATAACAATGTTTAATGAATGACATTTGGCTTTTATTGAATGGCTGATTAGACTAATTAAAAGTGCAAAGAAGAAAACTTTGAAATACATTCTGTGAATGGATGCAGAATATGTTTTCAGATAAAGCATTTTTATTGCCAAAAAATTGTTTAATTAATTTTATAAAGTCTGAGAAATCAGGTTTGGAAAGCACCAAGCAGGCCCATTTTCCTTCTTTCGCCTAGGGCAGGATGCATTACTCATTTACTGTACTGTACTATGTTTTCCAGCCCTGTCTCATTTTAAACACAACTTCAAAGATATGAAGCATCCCACACTTCCCTTGGGAAACTACTCCAAAATAGTACAGAGGTTTATTTCTGACTTTTAATATAATCTCTCCTCCTCAGCTTCATCCCATTACACTCACTCTGTCACCTTCTAACAGACTTCAAAAATAAGCAGCCACTGATTTTCTGAAATCTTGTTTAAGTTTTGGACACTGTCATCCATATTCTGAGAAAAACATGTTATGCCATCCCAAGCCTATCCTGACTTATTTCTAAAATGCTACCCCCAAAGCCACACAGCCAGACTTTCCTCTCTCAAGGAACTTCAGTGAAAAAGGAAATTAACAGCTTTCTTCTATAGCTATGGCTGGGAAGGGCTATAGAAATATGATCACAGTCAAGACATTTTTCCATAGCTCTTCATCAATCCTAAGCAAATTCACCTACTAGACACCTCTGCTGATCCATAACAGTGGAGGGAAAGTTAGTGTCTATTTCTCACATCAGAATGGAGTGAGTATCCTGCTGTAAAAGTAAAGTTGGTTTTCCAAAGGAAATCTGATATATCACATATTCTATAACACAGATTCATTGACAATGGTATCCAATCATAATAAGAAAATAATTATTTCAATGAAACAAAGGTGAAACAGGTTATGAGGAGATCTGCCGCATACCAACAGCTGAGGTTTCCAGCTCCCTGACTGCACAGTTGCTGCATATTGTACTGCATGTTATATAGCAGAAATTCTGCTTTTTACATCTGATGGACAAGACAATGGTATTGCTCTCTCCAGATTGCAAGTACAAGTGAATTCAGGAGATAAAAGAAGAGTTACAATGACCTTTGACGCAGAGGATTTATAAGAACTTATTCCACCACATAACTTATCCAAAATGCCATCTTTAAAGCAGCACGCAGGCTCTAGGATACCTTTTTTCCCACTGTGCACACGCTGATGGAAAACAGAAATGAAAAGCTCTTTAATATGTAACTGTTCTATAAGCTCCTGATGTGCCACAGAGAGAACCTACATGCTTCTGCTCTATTTGTTTGATAACTGCATGCCTTAAAGGGGATTTGAAGGCACTTTAGTGCACCAAGAGTTGCCCAGAAAAGCTACAGTAAAATGCAGCATTTATTTATAAAAACTACAAAACCATCAGATAAATTAACAACAGTTAGTAAGGACTAAACAGCCTGTATGTAACCTGGTCCAACGTAAAATTCATTGTATTGCTGCCCATGGAGCAACTAGGAAGGAGATTATGAGCTGAAATTACCTTCTTCCTCCTCAGGGAAAAAACAGTCTATCACACTTCTTCACCACGTGTGTGGTGTTTGACCTGCTCCCATAACTATGGTGTGAAGCACACAGGCAGCCAGCTGCCATCCAGGTTCTGCCCATTCTCTGCCCTCTCCATTCCTTTCCTGGCTACTTGAGGAGGCATCAGAGATCACAGGATAGAAAAACCTGACAAAAGTGCAATTATTCCAAAACACAAAGGATTTTTTATTTCCAAGTAGTGCACATGTGATGCACAATTTCCTATCTGCCTCAACAGGTTTTTATAGCTCTGCAATTGTATAGTTTTGGGTAGTAGTACAGAAGGATTCCAAGCTTGTAAATCTCTATTAGTGCCACAACCACTCTTAATATTCCAGACTTGTGCATACAGACATATTTCTCCTGCTACCTTGAAACTAATTGTAAACAAACTCATATTAGAACACACAATGTAACTCACCTACAATCTCTTTTGGGAAAAATTCTTAGCAGCTGCTTGTACCATTAAATTGACTACATCCTATACATGCATTTTCTCCACAAAAAGTATTTGATTCAAAAAACATTAAAAAACCCTCAAGCTACCAAGCCTTTTAGCTAGAGAGAGCTTAAAGTCCTATTATTCTATTAATAGTCCTGAATAAACAAGGCAGATGATACATTCATGTATCTGGTACATATCTAGCTATTTTTTCATTATGTCTCTTTTTCTGCTCCTTCTTCCCTTCAGCTTGGTGAGCTTTTAATTTTAGCCATTTTCCATATTATTTTCACTGTAATGATTACAAGTAGCAAGTAAATGAATGACAGACACAATGAAACTCAACCCAACCTGCAACAGTAACGCCTACGCTGTAATTAAGGTGAAGCTTGGCAGCTAGTGGGGGAAAAATTTACATAGTCAGGGGACCTATGTGCATTACAATCAGTGAAACCAATCCCACCAGGCAAGAAGGAGGACTAAAAAGAAGAGGAAGGTACTACCTCTGGTTTTGCCTATTGTTTTCTCAGTAAGACAGGATCATATTCCTTATATTATAGCCCAAATCTCCACATGCGCATGGGGAGTGCTGGTGGCATTCTTAGTGCTTGTAACACCCTTACCAAAAGCAAGGAAGGGCTCTTACTTTTTCTAGGGTCTTCAGAAAAGAACATCAAGCCAAGAACATTCAACTTTGAATTAAACTTTCAAATTGACTATTCAATTTCCAAATGAGGAGCAGGCAGGTATGTTATATCAATCACAACACGTCTTGTACTCTCTAATCAGAATATAATGCATGGTTTTACCTACTGTAAGCAAAGACATTACCAATAGCGTTCAGTTACAACAGTCCTTTTAAAAGTCAACTGAAACAAATTCTTTAAGGTGTAATGGGAATGAGAACATTACAGGAATAAAATAGTCCCCCATTCACTTCTGAGTTTACAAAAGTTGTCTACATAAGGATTCTGAAAATACAGCTGCACCATCTCTTATCAAGTCTCTTGATTTCAAGAATTTCAAACATTAATTTAATTTACTTCACTACTTCATTCATTCTGAAAGAGTATCAGACACATCCTTGCAATAGCAGAGCATCTAACATCAATTTCAAATCAAATACTTTCTGAACATATTTTTAGTTGCAGTGCTGTTACACCTACAATGGTCTAGCAGAAAGCAAAATGTATATTTTCATATTAGTTGTATAAATAGAAGCAAATGCTAAAGCTAAAAGTGTGCAGATTGCTAAAACCTCTATAACTTTACTTTTTTCAACATTCATGCCACTAAAGCTTTTCTAGTAATGCAGTAGCATTGCATACAAATACACTGAAGTGATTAGCATAGGTACAATCAACTGACTTTGCAATGGAGTTCAACATTATTTTCTTTTAGTTCTTTTTGTATGAATCTGAAAGATTATGCTTTAGTTGCCCTCAAACTGGATAAAGCTGGAAGAATAGTATCCTCTGCTTCAGCACTTGTTTCACTTGCACTGTGTTTGATACTCTCTGCACCTTGCACGGGTCATTTGTGCTATCACAGCATCTCTATTTTCTCACTTTCCTCTCTATAGCCATTCTTTTATTCCCATCTTCATTCCCTTCAGTACATTCTCTTCTGTGCCTCCTGTTGCCCCTGTGACTCTGCACAGAAGTACTGACTCTTGATGACTGCTCTCACTGCATGGCAAGTTGGGTGGTTTTGTTTTTTTTTTCTTTAATTCCCTGCAGTCCAAGCTCTGAGTATCCAGTTTACCCAACAATTTCTGTTTGGTTAAGTCTAAGAATTGTCTTCTGCATCTCCGTGCTCTGCTTGATGTCTAGTTCTTGCAGTCAGACATGCTTCTTCTCTACATGCTCTTTGCACTTGGGGGACTCTGATGTAGCTTCCTCCAATGCTTTCTTACTTTTTCATGATTTCTTCCTGCAATCTGTGCCTTATATATATATAAGTGTTCTGGTTTCTGCCTCTACCCTCTCCACTGAAGAGTGAATGCCATACCAGATGAGCTACAACCCACCCATTTTAACAGTACTACCTATCTCTGCTACTAATCTCTGTGGCTGACTACTTCCAGATCAACACCAAAGACAGGAATACTGAATTGAAAGATCTCTGGCTATCATACCCAAGGAGGCAAAATATAATACTTTACTCTAAAAGAGATCAAGCTCCATCCTAAAAGTAGTTAGGGTTTCTTGGCACTATTGTTCTTATTATAAAAGTGTTCCAGATCTTCACATCTCTGAATTTCAAAAATTTTAATCACATCACATCTACTTAATTCACTCCAAATAAAACAGTATTTTCTATTATTATAAAAAAAAAAAAAGAAATTCTAGCCGGTTTGAAGTTGCTTAAGTTGCTGTCCCCATAGACACACAAAAAAAGACTACAGAGATAATTTAATTAAATTTAATCATAGGAAAATTAACTAACAAAATAGGCAACTTGAGCCATTCTTCTACCGTATCATGCTGTAACATTAGAAAAATCAATGTCCTCATTTGACCTAGCTGGAGTAACAACCCAGCTGAGTTGAGGGAATGAGACCCTTACACAAACAAACTGAATCTGAATATAAACTCCACCAAAAATTAGGAGGATGACAAAGTGAGTTTCTTAATTTGGCAGATCTCAAGTATGGACCTAAATGGTCAACTATTTGCAAAGGACGCCTTTCTGTTATGGCCCTTATGTAACTTCTATGGCCATGCAAATAAATAACAGCTTTCATATATATGGTCTTTTGAATACCCATAAACTGAAAGCATTGATGCCCTCTCTGAGTCGTGAAAAGGAGGTATGTAACCTTTAAGTAGAGTCCTCGTATTAACTAGCATTTTTAAGTTTCCTTGGAAACTAGAAGACACGCCTACAGGAACAGAATGTAACTACTTGGTTTTGGTGGCCTTTACTGTTTAGTTTTACCACACTGCATGTTGGAGTGAAAATATAATAGGCTACAACAGAAAAATATATGAATGGAAATCTGTCACATACAAATGGGAGCAAAGGGAATCTAGCTTTGAGCTATACATGCATAAAGGTCCCAAGGGTACATATGCAAGAAAAAAATGCAGCAGCTAGTAGCTGACATAATGACATTTTTCTGAGACAGGATAGAAATTCCATAAAATAAGAGAATAAAGAGAAAAATAACAAAGCAGCACACTATGAATCCTTTGCATAGGGCAGAAGAATATCAGACAGAACTTGCATAAAGGGTGTAGGGTTTGATCTCACCTTTCCTAATGGAATTAATTTCCAATTAATATCTCTTTACCACAATGAAACTAGTGTGATAAGATCTACAAAAAGGTTTTCTCTGTCTGAAGCATGGCTTTTTAAATTTTGTCAGCACTACCACTGAGATCAGAATAAGCTCAAAAGGAATGACTGTAAATTTTCAGAATCATTATGGAGTCAGAGGAAGGACTGGTACCAGATTTGGGGTTAAATGATGGCCCACTAAACAGGAAGCCAGAATTTCACTTAAAAAAAGAAAAGATAAAAATAAAAAAAAAAGCAGAGGAAGTCTGACAGAGGAATCTGACAAAACTAAGAATTGTGAAACTTTCGAATGAATCCGTTGTCTGACTCTTCCATTGCTTTTATCCTTCAATATTATTTTTTTTTCTCCAAAAGAACAGCACAGAGCCTACCAGTTGTAGTAACTTCCTCTGATACACAAGATTATGATCCAATTGGGGATTGTTTCAAGGGTTACAGCTGTGCACATGAGGTTTCCAGATTAACAAAGGCAAACAAAATAATTCCGTTACCTACAGGTACTAAACAGAGGTAGGGAGTTAACTACATCAGTTGTGGTTTTTAAGTGTGTGGTAGCACTAAGAAGGAGTGAAAGGAGATGAAAAAGGGTACTGTTTTTAAAAAAAAAAAAAAAAAAAAAAATCAAGCAAAAGATGACCTACCAACCTTTTTTCCCAGGAAAGACTTTATATGCAGCACCTTCAAAAACACACATGAAAGTGATCAAATTACATGGCTGCCTGTAATGACTAAGAAAGGTATTTAACATGTCATAAGGTCCCTTATAATTTAGAGTTCCTCTCTACATGGTAACTTTGATACTAGTTTCTAATACAGAAGCACTTCCTTCACATAACATTCTTAAACTGGGCTGTTTCGGGAAGGATTGGGAATAGAGAAATGGAAGCTATGTTTCCAAATATCCGAGATGTTTTGGTTCTCTATGTCTACCACCCAGGGGACAATCCTGAGAAAAAGTTACCACCTGTTAAGCATTTTTACTTAATCTTGTCACTCCCACTGGCTTTTCATTGCATTTTCATGCCTCCTTGTTTCAAGTATGCCTGCATGCAGAAATATGAATATGCTCAGAAACACAAATATGCTCAGGAGTACTTTGAAAGATCAAGCTCTAAGTGAATATGCTATTTGAAAGCTTGCCTATACCTATCCTTGACATATTCTGTGAATTCTTTGAGGCATGATTATGGGCTGTGATATATTTATCTGAAATACACTGGTACAGACACTTAGTACTGATAAAATAATACTGACAAAGTAAAGTCATACCATGTAATGAAAACAGTATTGAAGAGGGAAATTGTAAAATAATCAGAGACAAGCATATACTGCCTGCAAAGACTGAGGAATGTCTCAAAGGTAAAAAGCTTTACTGACATGGAGAAAAAAAAGACTTAATGCAATTTTACAATCTCCAATGGTTTCAATTCAAAATTTAGAGCATAAGTTGGAAGATCAACCAAGTAAGTCTTTTATGGGAAAGTCTTCTCTGGCAAAACACCTCCTGGAGGCTAACAGGCACTTAAGGACTGCCAGCAATCTGTCTACAGGTTTTGTCAAATCAATGGGTGTGGACTGAGAAACCTAGAGACAAGTCTGTTCCAGTGTTTTTGCAGCCTTTGATGTGAAATTCATAGCCAGGCTGAAGGCCCAGAAAGACTCAGTTATCAACCATCTAGAATTCACACACTCAACTTGGAACTGTCTATGTTCCCCAGGGATTGGGTTGATTTACCTTAAGTGTATGCAGAGATAGTCATGGCAAAGGAGTATTAAAGATAAGAATACATCCCAAGTAGAATTAGACACACATCAAAAACACTGCAGAATTTCAAAGTGAAGAACTGCATGCTGAAGCATTGAGTCAGGCTTTGTGCACTTTGGGGCACTCTGACAGAATTACAGAATAACTCGGGGCAGGGACCTCGGGAGGTCTCATAGCCCAGCCTCCAGCTCACAGCAAGGTCAGCTGTAAGATCAGACTAGGTTGTTCAGGACTTTACCCAGTCAGCCCTTGAGAAACTCTAATGATGAAAACCACACTGCCTCTGTGGGCAGGGTGCTCCAACGGTTAGCTCTCCTTGTGGTGAACCTTATGAGCAGTCAGACCTGCTCTTATGTCTATTTATGCCCATTCAGTCATGTCCTCCCAGCCTCCATCTTAAGTATATGGTTTTAAAGAATTCACCTCTGTCCAAAGTTTACCTTTGCATCTTAACATACAATACTTCACACAGTGTACAAAACTGTATACTGAAACATATGCCTTGAGCACAGAATAATTTCCCCCTTAATATCTAATACTGATCCTAGGTCTTGTGGCTCAGCTGGTAGACGATCTGAACTGCTGCCAGAGGGTTCCAGTCTAGTTGCTGCTTATGTCACCTATTTTCCCAAGAAACAACTGGATGCTAATGCCAAGAGATGAGCTAGCATCACATACAAAATGCTTCAATGGCAAGTTAAATCACTTAGTAACTTTCAGGATAATAGAAGCAAGAGCAGAAGGACATATTTTTCATTCAAAAATTGCTTCATGGAGAAGTGATTATCTAATTTTTTTAATGTCCCTATACACATGGATAGTGCCTTTTCCCCCTTATCCTGTTTCTTTATGTATAACGTTGTGATATATTACCATCCTTTCTGAATTCTGACACAGATGACACTGATGCAAATTATGCATCTCAATACGATTGCACTGCTGAAACTGAGATAACTGATACACAAATGTGGGGTTTTTTTCCCACAACTAATTAAAATTCCAGGGTTTAAGTAACTGTTATCATGTCCAGAGACAAAGATAAATGGATGAATACATAGAAAGCTCTATATAACACATGCACGGAATAACTTTAGAAGACAAGAGAGGGCAGAATTAATAGTTGTTCTCAAATTGCTAACATTCCTAAAATGCCAGCAGTGCTTTGCTTCTGCACCCAGCACATCGTTTTACTTATGCATCTGTAGCCTGTAAAAGAAAAGCTAATTTTAAAATCTACTCAAGGAGAAATTTTTAGATTTATTCAGAAGAGGTTTTAGAATACTAAACAGGCCTATACATGGAGATTCGATGTGAAGGAAATTTTCTGTTCTTTTACCAGTCCTCAGTATTAATGTATTTAACTTGAAACACATACATACATTATAAGTCAGTGTAATTATATGATTATAGACATCTCATGCCCATGGACTCTTTGTGCACAAATAGTTCTAGTTTATAAATAAAGAGAAGAATATGAGTAGGAATCTGACAGCTGGGACTTCAGAGAGAAGCATTTGTAAACTAGCATGTGATTTTCAAAAAGTTTTAAGCTAGGTTCAAATAAAGCAGCTATAAGTTCAGATGCTGAGCCAAGTTTTATCCAATGTCTCTTTGTCTAAAAAACCCAAACAGTTACCATAAAAGCATGATAAATGTTAGTTAACATCTTCCTTTGTGGAAGAGGAGCTGCACAGAAATAAAGGGAAAGAACTTCACTTTCAAAAACACCCATCAGTTAAGCAAACTTCTTAAAATATTCAGGACTGGATTCCTATCTGCTTCTGTGGAGTTCAAATAAATTCAGAAATTACACCCTTTCATAAATGTTTTTGTATCTTTCTTTTCCTTTCAGCAGCAGGATGCTAGTGGAGACTATATATTGTTTTAGTTTAAAAGCCAAAGCACAATTAAAACAAACACATTTTCTTTCAACATCTGAATTTCTGAATTGTCAACGTGTAAAATGAAGGTATTTTGCTTGTAGAATTCCCATAAGTAATTTTTTGTTGTTGTTGTTAAGAAACCATTCTCTTGCATCATATTACAAAGGGTCAAGATTGAAACCGCCAGTGCAATATTTACTTGTGCACAAGTTCCTTTAGGAGGGAAAAAACAAAATAAAAATGAAACTCAAACAAGATTAGTTTTCAATGAAGTAGCTGAAGACAGAGTAAGTAAATTAGTTTGGGGATTTACCTGTCACTAGTGGAGAGTGTTCTTACAGAAATCAAATCAGAACACTGAAACATTAGGAGAGCAAACACGTTCCCCTTCAATTTGCTGTTTTATCAATCAAAGTTTTCAAGTTGTTTTTCTATACTAGTTTAAACTTAAGGAATAAGATGGCAACCACTGTAATAAACACTGTGGAACACAAGGTGTAATAGGGAAATTTTATTCCCTGCTAATGGCAACATCCTGAGAAACATGGTCTAGAAGCAAATCTGTTCTTTGATTAATATTATAGCCCATTGTACAGTCTGCCACAGACCCTAGTGTTGTCTTTCTCAGTGTTGACAGTCACAAAGAGATGGCTTACTACTATATCAGAGAGTTTAAAAAGGGGGTACAGGATCATATTGATCTTGCAAGACAGAAATAAGAGACGTATCTTCCCATCATGATATTTAGGTTCAAAATTATTTAGGAAATACCAGCAATTCCCAGTATATGTTTAAAAAAAAAAGGAGGAAATTAAATTACATGAATTTATGGGTTAAGATAACTTTTTTTTTTAGATGAGGATAATAAACACATGCAATTTCACTTACTTGCTTATCAACAGAATTAAAAAAAAAATTACTTGGGCCCAGCCACACATCAATGTGTGAAAGCATTTGTGATGAATGACATTGTATCACACTTTCAATTGCACTCCTAGTATACAGTCCAAGAGAGAAATCCACTTATTCTTTCCTTTACATGTTGCATACATAAGAAGAAAGTATAGCAAGATTAAAAATCCAATAAAAGATGAAGTAGTGTCTTAAAAGGAGGAATTCAAATCTGTTTATTATTTTGGAATAGGCTCTATGCAAACATTTTCATCCTTCAGGGCAGTTCCTGTCAATTATTTGTTCAAGTAGTTGGATTCTACTGAGTACAAACTAGTAGGCAGTAGATCTAATGTTACAGCACACAAAGGAGTAATGCTATTTACTATTTACACATATCTGAACAAACATCTTCTGAAACTCTTACACCACGGAGTATATAATTTTTCATAGATACTGACGCACTGAGATTTCAAGAAAATGGACAATTTAAGATAAAATCTGTACCAAGACAGAGGAATTAATACTCCCATTTTTGTACTTTCCAACCTTTAGGATAAAAAAAGTCCAGAGCTGTAGCAGGTGGCAGCCATCCCAGAAAGAGACACAGGGGCAGACACATCATCCCATCTCCTCTTTCAGAATCAGCCAGCATCGGTCTGAGGAAGAACAGCTGTTAAATGGACTTATTGGTTATTTTTTGCTCTGCTCCCTTGACTCTGCTACCTGAATCGCCAAGCCACCTTTTCTGTCAGTCACAGTAGATGACCCTCTGCCCTCACTCCACTATTATCTGTCAGTAACAATACTATATCACACAGCTCTATATTATTCAGCTGTATTTTATTAGGTCATAACACCTACAATATATTTACTGTTGTATTTTGGATTTCTCCCATATGCAACTGATGGGACTAGGATGTTCCCTTTCACACAGACTAGTTTCACCACGTACCTTGGACTGCTAAAATCATTCAGCTGGGGGGGGAGGGCAGTTTGCACTATATCAGTGCAAAGCTCTGCTACAAACCACCACCACACAAATGTTTGCAACTCTCAGCAACAACACCTTTCAAGAAATATGCTCCTAGTTAATAAGAGCATCCGAATCAAGATTTTCATGTGGCATACAGCTTTACTGCTAATGCTTCATAGGGCAGCAATCCAAAACTCCAGTGTCAATGACTTTCCAAGACTAACGATGCATTATTACAAAGATGAAAAAATTGAAGTCCCAATATTAGTTCATATATCCCAAAGCACACAGGCATCCAAAACACCCATCAGGGATGTTATACAATATAGTCTGAATTTTGGAGGAGTAGGCAAATACATTTTTCAGTAGCCAGGGATGGAAGATGAAGACTTATCCTGGTTTTGGCTGGGATAGAGTTAATTTTCTTTCTAGTAGCTGGTATAGTGTTATGGTTTGGGTTCAGTATGAGAAGAAAGTCGATAACAAACTGATGTTTTCAGTTGTTGCCAAGTAGTGTTTAGACTAAGTCAAGGATTTTTCAGCTTCTTATGCCCAGCCAGCAAGAAGGCTGGAGGGGC
>JANHGO010002476.1:0-29888 GCA_024606505.1 Aquila spilogaster
TGGCTGCTGAGTATATCCAGGGAGGGAGACATACTCTGTGATCTCATGCAATAACCACCTTGAGAAGAACAACTGCAAATGGAAGAGTGAGAGTATTTGTGCAGGAAGCACACGGTTGTCTGGTACATCTCACTCATACCTTAAATGGGGCTGAATAATTACTACTGAGTGGTTAATTAATAAGATCCTGATGTAAGATTAGCCAGTGACACCAGAGAAGATTGCAAAAAGAGTGACTTATGAGTCCCTCTCTGGAAAAATTACATGGTAAAAAAGGACAGCTGAGTGCTGAGCAGTGTGACCTCCTAATGGGGAACAGAAAGGTGATTTGTATGCAAAGCTCCGTGGAACGAAGGCTTGAAACAAGTAAAAGTGGAGATCCCTGCCATGTGATCCATTCAATCCGACTCCAGTGTAAATGAAAAACAAAGTAATTAAAATGTGCAGTAGTAAATGGGATTAAGTCTGCTCGCAGCAAGTTTCTGTAGCTGTAGCACTTGTCCTGCCTGCAGGGCTGCAATGGGCTGTCCGGGCTCTGTGCCTCAGGGCTCCGTTAGAGCAGGTCCTCTCCGTGCCCCTCCCTGGTTCCCGTCAATTGAGTGTGCTACTGCAGGTATGCAAAAAGGAAAGGAATAGATTGATTTGTGTCTTTTGTTTCTTAAGAAAGCTTTTAAGGATTGAAAAATGAACCCTGTCTTGTCTAGCCAAGGAATAATAAATAAAAGCAGGTGTGAGGTGTTGGAATTGAAAACAGCTGGATGTGACGGATGTGATCTGACTTCTCTAGAGCTTCAGTCTTTAATCCCTGTGGCTCAGTGTGAATATTTCCCTACTGAGGCAATGCAGAAATAATAAATAGAACACAGCATATGGAAGAGTTCCTAGACTGAGGAGGGAACAAACCACCATTAACTCTCTTTATGCTGACTTTTCCTTCACTTTTATGTACATCTCAGCAAGCTTCCATTATGCACGCTACTAATCTTCAGTGTTTGCAGAAAGGCACATTGTGCTGTGACAAATTTTGTTGTAACTGGAGCCTACCTTAAGTCAGAGCTATTTCTTGAAGACATATAATGATCACCTCTACGATTTGATGTGGCTTTTTCACATGAATACTTCCCAATTAAACACTGAATTATCAATATAAATTGCAATCAAATTCCCCTCCGTACCAGTAAAATGATCTAGTATTGACCTAATATATAGAACAGTCTGGCCTTATTCTGTATCTTGAATCTTGTTAAATCCTGACTCTTGCGATTTGCCAGAGGATGGGTTTTGTCCACTGAAAAAACTCTGCCATTGTGTTTAGAGAGTTCTGCACAAGAAATGTGTAAGTAGAGCAATTCAGTTGATTAGAGCTAGCGCGATGAGATGACATCAAATGATGCATGAAAGAATGCATCAAGAACAACCTTTGTCTAAGGAAGCAACACTCAGAAGCAGGCTTGGTACAATTCCACCCTACGCAATAACGTGTCTTTCATTTAACCTGGATTTTAAATGCCATTTGTCTTAGAATAAATTGTTTGGCATCAATGTCAAGTAGAATAAAAGAAACAAAGACATGCTGACCTAAGTAAACGGTTTGAGGATTCTTTCTTTCATGTTTTGTATTTGAAAAGTGGTGATAAGGTTTATTTGGGTCACACTTAGAAGCCGTCTTGCAGAGTAGACCATTTAGAAGAACGTTTTGGAACCCTGCTGTTTTGTCATATATTCCAAGAAGGCTGTGCCTGAAGAAAATTGTAGAAAACGGTGATAGAGTACCAAATCATTGGATTTATAATAGGGAGCCAGTGGTGAGAATTCATTATACATTCACACCTGCAGATAAAGAGCATCTAAAATTGGAATTTTTATTCCACTCATCTTTGATCCTGATATTATTAGATGATATTAGCATCATCCTACGCTGTGTTCTGGAATTGGAGCAGTTATGAATTCCATCCATTAACTTCTTCATATAAGTCATTCTTTCTGTACAGCAACTGCATCCCGTATTTAGAGCAATAGTTCTGGATAGTGAGACTCCTGTTCCCTGCATACAGGCTGGAAATACATACGCAAGAGTTTTAGCAGCCATCATCATCTGTGATGCTTTACAGTGCCACAAAGAGTTTATAACAAAACAGTAAGGATCTGTCACCTGGAAGTTTTAAATTGCACCCTGGGGGAAGCTAGAACAGGAACGGAAATTTTTGTCTATTGTTTTAAGGGAATTAATAGTTTGCTCAGATGAAGGCGACATTATTCAAAGCTTTACAGACAAGTACTGTACAAACACTGTGAAAACAATTAAATATCTAATAGCAGTACAATAGAGCCCACCAAGATGTAAAGCACTCCCTTTTGGAGCCCTTCCTAGGAAACTGTGAGCTGGGGTACCTTTGTACAGGTGCAATGTGCCTGTTTTCTTTCCCAGCTCAAGTGCTTGTTTGTGCAGTTTTGAATGATTAACTGTGAAGACTTTTAGATCAAACTTGATGGCAGATTCTACAACCCCTCCCATGATATATTTGATCCATGGCTGCTGAAGTTCTAACAAAGAAAAAAGAAAATGATACTCCATTTCTAATTAAAGAAGTAATTTTCCTTTGCAAGTAGACTTTTTATCTCAGCTGCAGTGTTAAGGATCAATGGGTTGTCAGATGTATGTCTTTTTAATAAATGCTAGCTGAGATGACATTAAAGTGATAGACTGATCACTGTAATCAATGCAATTCAAAATTGCTTTATGACTTAAATGAACTTGGTTCCTTTCTGTGATTCTCCTACAGTTAACATTGTATGAGCAATGAAGTACAAGGTTACATCGTAATTTGAAGTAAAAAGCAATGATATAACATTAAAATATTTCACGTAGGTGCAGGTTTTGCTGTTTAACCCCTATTTCTGTGCAATTCAAAGGACCTCGCTATAGACTCTTACAGCAAAAAGCAATAAGAGCAAAAAATACATTTAAAGTAGAAGAAAACTATGCTAAGCTTCCCCCTTCTTCCACATGCACCACTTTCCCTCCCAGAAGGAAGAAGCAGTGGCCATGGCCAAGGTGTATTAAGCTTTTTATTTGCTTAGTTGTTGTGTATTAAACTGCAAATGTTGACATCCCAAGATGCAAAAATTATTCAGCCCGGAGGCAGTCAGAATTGTTATCTCATTGTACTTAAATGTGAGCGTGTGGTTCATCTGAAAATAATTAATTGTGTATATCTTGTGCAGTGCCTGTATGTTTAATGCAAGCACAGGGTTGTCTGTGTCATCTGAAATGATACTGATGTTTTAGCCTCCTGTAAGTGCATCTTCCCTGGGCTCTGACAAGGAGATGCACTGTGAAAAAGGCTGCCCTACTGCTGATGCAGTACATGAAGATACAGGAGGGTAAATGTGACACCAAAGAGTCTAATTCTGAGCTAAGGAATCTTCACACACTGTATTCTCTCAGTATAATCAGTGCCTTTAAAATCTACTTATGCTCAATACTTTTGAACTCTTTTCTTGTTCTGGCTTTATTTTTTCAAAACCCCAGAGGTTCTGTAAAAACTCCTAGGATCCTTGTAAACCCTTTTATTTCTCTTAAAGCTGGCAGACTGACAGGCTTTAGTTATTCTTAGTGCTAAATTATTTATCTTCCTTTTCCCTCCTAGCCCTGACTTCTGAATCTTTAACTTGACTCTTGGGACATATCTGATGCCATTTTTTCCCCCCGTTTAAAGTGAAGCAATTTTTATCTTTTAAACTTTTTTATCATTAAAATTGTACGTGTAAAGTTTGAATGTATGAGTACGTCTAAGATGAGGTGACCATTTTTGTAAGTGTAATCTCAAATGGAATGATGTAACTAGGTCATATACATTATTTTATGTTTAATTGTATGTAATTTTTAAATGGCTTTGTAATTTACAATATAATATATGGTTGTGACTGATTCAGGTCATGCTTGTTTTATAATTATTTTAAAATAATCTTTTATGTACAGTTTTTTATCACAAATGCTTATGCCTTTTAGTATTGTACATGTGGGTGATATTTGACCTATTTTGACTAACAAGGCAACATAGCTGAATACCTTTAAAAACACAGCATTAAGGGTCTGAACTTTACTATTATATTGTTTTGACAGTGACCAAACATAAAACATTAAAGCTAACACAGAAAACATCAGGAGGAGGAAGAGTCCTGAACTGTCTTCTGAGCTAATAATAACAAGCTAATATCAACATGTATGTAAGCATCATTATGAGTAACAATAATATTCTTTTTTACTCCTTAGATTTCAGGTGACATCCAAAGAATACAAGCTATAAAAGGATCAGCACCTCATAAAGAATTCTAAGGCATTACAAGGTAAAGGGTTTCTTTTTTCCTTTCTGTATTATCATATTCATCAACTGAAATGCTGTAGAAACTGGTTTATAGCGTAATTTCAGGCATGGATGTATTGATCATGAATGTTATATCAATTTTTAAATCACTTCTAAGATTAGTAAAAAGACAATCTAACTTTTCTAGAACTCTTTATTTTGAAACATATATCTTTGGTATCTTGAGTAACTGTCAGATGTGTCGTGTTTCCGCAATTTTAGGTACAAATTTTAATCAGAATTCAGTTGTTTCTGGCGTTCTCTAAAACTATTTATCTTGCATATGGTTATAAACAAGATTGTGGAAGCCTACATTTACTACTCGTATAGCACCAAGAAACCAAGTCATGTATGGAAGGAAGCTTTCATTGAAGTTTGGTATTGAAATAAATATAAATAAAATGAAGTGTGAATAAAGGCATGTTTCCATGCCCCAGTGTAGCAGAAATGCTAAGTCATGGCTTGCACCAGTGATTGAGCACCTGGTGGGGAGGCAGGGCCAGCCCAGGGGAGCTCAGGTGCATGCAATGTACTTGAGTGACCAGAAGGGGTGGAGCCAGGATGCACCCCTTCCCAGCCCTCATTTTAGGGTTGGCAGTGGAGACAAGGGAATCTTGCTGGAGATCCCTGTGTACCTGAGGCCTTTTGAAGGTAAGCAGCTCTTTTCCTTTGTTTCTGTGCCCACTGCTGTTGCATTTGTGCAAATCCTCACTTGCTGTAGTCTTGGACCTTGCTGTTCTTCTGTCATTGCAGTGCTTTCTGTTGCGTTACACCCAGAGAAATAGGAGAAGCAGTGCAGCTTGCTATCTGAAAGTACTGTCATCCCCTGAAGTCTCAGTTCACATCAAACAATGTCAGTGAATTATGTTAGCAAAGTTGTACCTATTTGTTTAAGTTGTGGAACTGGCAAGTACTGACCAAGAAGCACTGGACGATTTCCCTGCTGTCTAGAGGGGAGAAAAAATTAAATTTACATTTTATTTCCTTAAAAGTCATGATGTGTGTATATATTTTTGTAGTTTTATTAGTTATTTAAAAAAATAAAAAAAATTATTATAGGGCTCGTGCTTCCTTGATATTTCTGCTGCTGTGAGCTTTAACCATTGTGTATATACATGAATGAGAATAATGGAATGGAATATCAGCATCACTGACTACTATTCTGTGGTTAAAGAGCACATTCTGGTGATGGTGATATTCTTTAAGGGGCATTGTAAATTTCTCCACTGTTTGATGTCTGTAGCCCTAATTTTTGAAGTTTGCACTTTAGCACTGCTACCCCCATGTAAAAATGGTTCTGCCATTCCTTTCTAGCTTAAAGCTGTGAATCTGCATACACGTAAATTTAAAATACGCAGTGTTCAAAATGCATTGTCTTCATCTGGAAAACTCTAATTTTGTATTTATTCATCTCAACTTGTTGACCAGGTGGATCTCCTTATTTTATAGGATTATTCCAATGGTGTCGCATAGTACTTTTCTGTTTCATTTTTACCCACGTTAGTATTACACGGTAACTTTCTATTCTATTTTTGAAGTCAGTGACCTCTGAAGGATTTGGAACTCTGAAAGTTTCATTGGTGGAAAAATATCTGATATCACATTCTGGAAGGCCTATGGCTCGTTAACTTATGTCTATTAATGGCTGCAAAATTCATAAACCTTTACATAATGATTTTCTTTAAGTGTAGTATTATTAATTTTTATGGTAATTTTACTATTATTTATGATAGTCAAAAGTCTGTTGGAAAAAAAGATAATCACAAAGGGCTTCTAATTTGTAGATCCTTCTAGTGCCTCCTAGTAATTGTTGCAGGCTCTATTAAAGATTAAAGGGGTTACAAGATATGACTTTATAAGGTGAAAGTAATTCTTTGAAGGGAAAGTTATATCATTAATAGTGATTGGAATTGGTTACTCAAAGAGCTGTAGTAATTCATTCATGAATTCTGCTCAGTTTCTCTTTAAGCTTTTAAAGCACATTTATCTTAGTCGGTGGGATTCCAATTTCTTTTCTTCTGTCTGCTTACAATTATGACAGCCTTTACGCTCACTCAAAAAAAAAACAAAAATAAATACAAAACCTGCAATTAGAAACATTTCAGGTGCTCACATTAAAGGATTAACACTGCTTATCTTCTGATGATAATTCAGAACTAGTATCAATAGCAGCAGCCTGAAGTCCGAGTCTCACTGAACATTTGTGCGTGAAGAGACACAAGGGTCAGATTGATCAGCCTACAAATTACAATTTGTTTTGTGTGCCTATGCAGTATGTGTAATAACTGAAAAATATTGCTTCCAGAGATGTGTCACTATTTCTTGTTTTTCATTCTGTGCAGAAAAACAGTACTCCTTTAAAATTATTTCCATTGTGTAACATCTGCCTCAAACTTCAGAGGGCCCAGCTGCTGCTGTTTGCAGGGTATGCTGTGCATTTCTGTTGTCTGAGTTTGGCCGTCCATCTGCTGGAGCACGAACAGTGGTTGTCTTCTCACCTGTTTGTCAGTGTTTTGAAGGCTGTTATTATTTTCCAGAAGATTCTGAACTCATATATACGCATGGATGTTATGAATTCTAGGACGATTTTAATAAGAGTCCTCAGCTGAACTTTCTCTGTTACTGTTACAGAGCTTGCAGTGGGTTGGTTGCCTGTTTGTCAGTCTTGAGCAGACAAGGCAGCTTTTCATGGGAGTTGTATATACATTGGTGCTCATCCAATTTTACATCTATCAGCAGGCACATGGGGACTATTAATGCTGCTCATATGCATAAAAGGGAGCATGTGCATGCGTGCGTATGGGACTTGGCCTATTATTTTTATTATTACCTGAGATCTTTTGAGAGAGGATCTTAGAGATGTGCTAGCTATTATTAAAATGTTATATTACCGTAAATCACTGTTTAAATTACCATTGAGGTATCTCTGCTATTTTATCTGTATATTGTCTTGAGAGATTGTTTTATATGCTAATGAACGATGCTCCTAAGTGGTAGCACAAGTTGTCGTGCTGTCTACTCAATCACAGTTTTCTATTAACAGATGTAATAGATTTTGGCATTGGAATTGTACGGTACCTTCCATATTTTGTTTTGCTTCTTATGACTTTTTTTCCTGTCACTTCTCCCCATTTATGTACTGAAATGTCCAGAGGATGTTTTGCTTTTCTCTTTCCCCATTTGAAATGCCCATGTCCCAACTTTTCCTTATTTCCTTCATGCTGCTATGTGCTCATGGTCCATGAAGTGTCACTTCTTGGACCAGACACTCTCACCTGCGTTTGAACTGAATTTTTTCAGGAAAGAAAAAAAAAAACACAAAACCGAGAACATTAAGACAATCTTTGGAAGTTCTTGATAACCCTGTGATAACTCCTCTCTGGGTGGTTGTTAACCTTTGAATTTCCTCCCTGTAAAGACGGTTTTGTTTGTTTTTTTTTTTTTTACGTCTGTGGATGGGGAAACAGAGATGTGATTGAAGTAATGCAAGGGATGGTACCTTGGCAGTGGCATCCAAAAATCTTGACTTTTTTACATCCTTGCAATGCAACTGAATGGTAGTTCTGTTCCTTTGCATCTCACTTTCATGAGATCTTCCTGATTCTGAGTATTACTGCATGCCATTATTTAAACTTAATGGAAAGCCTCTTACCATTGAAAAAGTGATTTATCTCCAAGTGTTGTAGATCTATGGGCTCCTTAGTATCATAGGTATCTTGCTGCTTTCTCTGTAAGTAAATACACACCTGCCGATTTCTTTATTAGTCAGAGCTAAGATGTATTTGATAATGGACGCAATACGTGATCGACTGCTATGTATTGACCAGGAGATAAATCAAACTCAGTAATCAGAAAGGCTTCATCCTGCTCTGGACTTTCCAGATTTTCTCATTTGTCCTCTGAAATCCACTTCTTAATGAACAGAAAGCCTGAAGTACGAAGTCTCTGTGCCAGAAGACCTTGTTAACTGGCCATTTGTGAATTCTTTTAAATTCCAGAATAATGAGCTGGGTTTTCTATTGATGTCATGGCAGCTCTCGGTACAAAGAATCATTCTTGCGCTTTCGATTACCTAAATCAAGTTTTAACAGTAATCTTTTTCTAGGTTAGCTAATTTTGAACGGCCACATGCTCTAACATCATGTCTCTTGGGAAAATGAGCTGCGCAAACTGTCTTTTATGAAAGTGGGATTCTCTTTCTTCTAATGCTGTCGGTGCAGAAGTCTCATTTTCAAATGTGTCACCAAACCCAGCTAGATCGTTAGCCCTTCTCCTGCTGCACTACACACAGCAGCTCAGTAAAACGAGGAGAACAGGGATTCCTGATAATTCTTTCCCCAGTGATATTTGTTGGATCGTCTGTGGGGATTATGGAGACTGTACGTAGTGTCCAAGGCTTCGAACTGTCACAACGTAAGGATAAATGAGCTGTTGTGGTGTTTTTTAGTATTTCCGTGGGTTGGTTCACTTTGTTTTGTGTTTTTTTTTTTTTTTTCAGTGGAAACTGCATGCTGTTATTCTAGTGATGGTTTGGATTTTGTTTCCATGTAAGGCATAAGGACTTTGCTCAGGGATAGTACCCCCACAGTCACTTGTGTTAAGCAATTGCTATCTGTTAGTACTATTTCAAGATAAATTCTTTGATTTGGTTTTTTGAATCTTCTGCTGGGTACTGTCTTCATAGAGGCCAACTAATTTGGAGTTGAGAGTTTCTCCATAGCTTGGTAACTGTGCAGAACAGATCATTCTTACACAGAATACTTTAAGACTCCGTATAAAACAGGAGAAAGATCTAACATATTGTTCATAAGGACACGTGAGCAACATAGATACCTCATGTTTTAAAATGTTCATTAGAGCATAGTAATATAAGCAAGCAATGGAAATGAATAGGAAAGTAACTAAAGATAAGCACTGCAGCTGATTGTATTGGTATGGTGCAGCTGCCATCAGTGGAGATGAGGATATAGCACAGAAGTTGAAAAATATCAGCCTCTCATTCAATAGGCTTCTAGCACAGATAACCTTCTTATATGTAACTGTCAAATATGAGTTGAGATTGGAATACTTGGCTTGCCAAATGGAAGCCATCATCCTTTGTTTTCTGCTCAATTTCAGATTTTATGAATGAAAAAAAAAAGAGAAATGTGTAACAGAGAAAAGCAATAAATAATGTACCATCATGACCAATATTTGCTTGGAAGCTGGGAGACAAACTGTTCCAGAGGCATGGTTTGCCACTGCTTAGTGCTTTTCTATAAGGCATGAGGTGCTGTGGTTGCCATGGCAAGGTGCGGGTTTTGTTACAAGCTCTATAAATAGTCCCACCATCGTCCACAGTGTAAGTGGAGATGGTGTTCTGGGTGGTTTTATTTTGAGTCCTGATCATGGCCAGAGAGGCTGATCTGCTGATTTACGTGATAAATCAAGTGGACATAAAGTAAGCCATCTTTGGGTTTCTCTGTGGTGGAAGTTTTTGCCACAGATATAGTAATTTTCTGATAAACCTTAAGTGCTTCTGAATTTCTACGTTTTAGTGACTATGAATGAGTTTTGGTCTTTTCAACCTTCTGTCTCACGGACTGTCCCTAACCTTAGGAGAACTCAAGGACTGCTGCGTAGATGCACGCAGATCAGAACTGAAATTTAGAATATCTGACCTGGAAAAAAAACATTGCCCGGTCAGATCTTTTATTGTCTCAATTTTCCCATGTCGTTTGTAAGCATGGCAGATGTGACTTTTCTGTCAGTTATGTCAGCGCTACAACCTGTGTAGGAAATTCTATAAATGTTTGTTATGGAAACATTTGGTTAATCACCCCCATAACGTGTTTAAAAAGTGAAGAAAACAATCTGCCATGTAATGCACGATATTGCGTTACAGATAGCCATGCCGGGAGAGAGGTCCTGTTCTTAGTAAATGAATTTCTTACAAAATGTGCCTGCTGGATAGCACACATGGAAGGATTCTGTCCTCTTTGAGTACTGGTGAACATTGGTGTAAATTTAACCCCTTGTGTTGATTTGTGGGGTACTATTGAAACCCTGGTCACATTTTTCTAAATGCTCTTCTCTCCATTGCGCCACTTTGGAATTAAAAATAAGTCCATTGTCTGGGGTTGTAATTAAGTCTTGTCCGGACTTACTTGGTGTCAGGAAGCACGGCCCAGAGGTGTAAGGAACCTTCTTCCATTACTGTGAAGGAAAGTTGCATGTGAAACAATTCCCTGTATTTCAGTACAATGATGGCTTAAAAAATAAAAGCCTTCCTCCCAAGCTTTCAGTTGCTGACTGCTCCAAGTAGAGCCTGGGTGATATGTTAGGCTGAAGAGATTTTTGTGTTCCTACAGGAGCAGTAACTGCATAGCATCTTGGCTATCTTGCTGTTACAAATACATACATAGAGATAGGCAGAATGGAACTGTGTGTGACTCCTGGGGACCTTGCTGAAGGAAACGGGTGAGATAATTAAGAGCTAAATCTGAAAAAACGGTGCTGAGGCTGAGCAGTACAGATTTGGAAAGTTCTGAAGCATTCATCAGCGCTCATTTTGTAACTGAGTGGAATTTTCAAAGATGTTTCTGCTGTGCCACGTTGAAAATGTGCCCTTAGTGAGAGGAGTCTTTACACTTCGTGACAATAGTGGAGGGTTTAGTGCAAGAAAATAAGATGCGTGGACAGATGAATTCCATATGGAAATAAATGCTTAGATCTGGCCTTGTTAGGAGCTTTGTGACCATGTGCTATGGCAAGAAGGTACCTGTGGTAACAATCCCCAAGCAGTAGTCTTGCCCATTTTTCTTTCTGATGCTGCAGGAACATGATGTGTATATCAGTGAGATAAAGGACTCTTTCTTATTTGTCAAGGAACTAGGTATTGTTTCACATGCTATGTTCAGATCATTGTTTTACTGAGTTCATTGGCTTCCCTTCAGTTTCTTTCAAAATAAAACCCAAATGAAACTTTAGATGTTGATTTGTCTTCTGAATTTCTGTAAACGTTTTTTTTTAACTCTATGGACTTAGTCTGATAAAGCTGAAAGCACAGGAAACAATTGCAGTATAAATCTTTTCACAGGAACTGTCTTAATTGTATATGAGTTTGTGATTTCAGGAGTGGTTGGTGTTAGATGCTTTCTTACATAATGCTGAGTGACAGCTCTGGGTATTGTTTTAAGAGCAGAAGCAGAGCAAATGTGTCATTTCCACCTTGGAAAGTTCACTTCAGTTTTGCTGTTGACATTGCTAACCAGACTGCTTACCAGTGCTGGTATGGCTTAAACACCTCCTAATTGGGAGCTGGGTTGAGTTTTCCCAACCAGTGTCACTAGTCCACTGAATAGCTACCAAAAGCCAATCAATTTCCTTTGTTAGTAAATCTCTTTGGATAACGAGCAGCAAACATTCATTATGCAATTCTTCAGCCCTGTGGGTAGTGGGATCTACCACTGGCCATCTTCTCTCTAGCACCAGTGGAAGTATTGCATGGGAATTACATTGCTGGGAGTTTCATAATATCATCTAACCATCATCCTTACACCTCAGCTGTTATGACCCATGTCCCCCCCCCCTCCCTTTTCCATCATACTTACAAAGGTTTAAAAAAAAAAGAAAATATTATGCAGAACTGGCTGTACCTGAAGGCTCTGTTCTAGAATGACATTTGTGTACCTTTTTTAATATTCAGCTGGGAAGTGAGGGATTGGAAAATGTTACAGCTGTGGTATGAGGATTTCTGAGAAGTGCAATGAAAGCTTTATCCATAACACTTCAAATATTGCCATTGTTAATGTATTCTGAGAGAGAGCCATAATACCGATAGAAAAAGTTTCTTGGGTGTGCAGCCATAGAAATGCTATGTCTCTTTGTTTTTCATTCTTTACAGGCAGTTAGGACAAGAGCAGTTGCTAAAGACACTGCTTTAAAAAATGAGCTAACAGTGAACCTATCTGGAATATATTTTTGAAGTTTTGAAGTTTGGAGTGTGTCCATTAGCATGCAAGTACCAAGAAATATATCATAAAAGCCAGTTGGCCTCACAAACTATGAATCTAATACCAGTTAATAGTATCGAGTTGCAGTTGTTTTAATGTTTTCTATGTAAGGGGTCAGAGTTCCAGCAAACATGTTCCTGGAGTTGCTGGCAACTAAAAGAGAAAGGCTGCTTTATTGCTCTTTCATAACTGTTCTGATTTCCATAGCCAAGAAACCACCATTAGAGTTTTTATTATTTTTAATTTAAAAAACACTTCAGAAAATATATTACACAAGGACACCTGCAGGAGCAGAGAAGTTCTGAAACTTTGGAAACTAGTTCTGCTTTGGAAAGAAACATTTTCTTCTGTATGCTAAAAAAATAATACAAATAGAGGTTTTGAAAATCTGTGGCTTTATAGCAGTGATAGATTTTATTAAATAAGCCGTCTTTCTGCAGAGTATCTGGTCACATCTTTGCTGTGCTTTTAAACCAAGAGCAGTCTTTGCTTTCGTTGTCTTCATTCCCATTTGCTGCTTTTAAGAAGTATTCTTATCCCGAACTTTACACACATACTCAATTTCTATTACATATCTGATGTTTTCCCCGTAAGTTTTTTATCACTTTAGTAGTAGAGTCAGTAACTTCGTAAGAGAGACTGCAGGTGTGACTGTCAGTTCTTCTGGTCACATACTGAGATGGAATTACAGAATCACAGGATTCAGATGAAAAAAAAACCCTTTTATTAGGTCATCCTGTCCATCTCTTCTGCCAATTCAGAATGGTTCCCTGCAGTATGTTCTCCAAAGAATTGTTAACTTCGTTCTGGACGGTTCTTTTGAAAGGGCTGCAGTCTTTCCTATGATTCTCAGCAAGTCCATTTCCCTTGTCTGTTGTCAGAGTCTTATTTGTCAGGGCCAGATTGCATCTGTATTATTCCTGTAATACAACTAATAACAATAACAGCAATTGGCATTTTTGTTCAGTAAATTATTTTGGTTTTGAGACCAGGCCTAAGTCTTCTGGTTTTGTTAAATGGCAGCTAACAATTGAAGCAATAAATTTCACCGGTCCTACCATCTTCATCTCATGATTTCTGTGTGTTTACTGACACTTCATCAAGTTGTTTTTAGGAATAGCTCTTGGTCTATGGTTCTTTCACAAACATCTTTGAGTGGACCAGAGCAGAAATGGCAGCTGGATTGGTTAAGCACCAAACATGGGCATTTTTATATGTCCTGATAGGTTAAATAAGTAGCTTTATCACTTTGTGCCTCAGCTTGCAGTGTGGAAGCACTGTTAGAGGATGAAAAGAACAGTGGAGTCACCCTGCTCAGTAAGGCATTGTGACTTTGAAATTCCCGGATAGCTATGCTAAACAACAACACTGATCACCGTCATTTAATGACTTAATAGAACTCGAAAACTTAATCTCCATATTCCTCTCTGCTGTTTAAATGCAAGATAAAAGATGTTATAATCGGTTGTGTGAGTACAGACTAACAGTTGATCGTTTCCCCCTATTCAAATGTTGCCTGATACCGAAACACCTCTCTCTGCCTTTGTGCTAAGCAACATGCGTCGGCTGTGCAGAGGTCGGTTAGTACCAAGCAGACTGTGTGAAAAGACTCCAATGCGGCAGATTTCTGTAAGGCATGGAGGAGCTGGGTTTTGGAGAAAACGGGCCTATGAATTCTCTTGTTTCAGTCTGCAGCCATATGTTAATTTTCACATATTCTGTGAGTAGGGCAGAAATGCCTTCTCCATAGGGTATGCTAATTTGCTTCCTTGGGATCCTTGTGCATCACTTATGTGAATGTAGGGCTCATCTGTCAGAATTTTTCAGATAGGAAGAAAACAGCTTATGCTTTTGAGAAGCGATGGACGCAAACTGGAGGTACTTTGTTTCCCAAAGAAGCCCTCAAGAGTGTGATTAACTGATGATCTGCAGGAGCCTGCTCTCTGTGGTGCAGTCAGTGGCATGAGACCATGACCAGCACTTTGTCTATGAAACTGCATATCCACAGTCAGCAAGGGAGGGAGGAAATTCTTTGATAAATCCAGACCTACGGTTTTGCTCATCAGCAACTGCACTTCCATGTAATATAAGAAGTATCCTGTGATGTAGGATATGTTCTCTTCTTCAGGAAGAAGGCTGGGTTAGAGCATGTGTTTCTTACTCTGGATGTGGTTGGGACTGGCCATGTTCTGTCATTCATATCAGGTATTATCATAGTTTAGCCATGCTCAGGCTCGGAGGATAATTGAGCCAGGCAGTTGTGTTCCCATATTTCTAGCTTAGTCATTCTTCAGTTCAGAAAAAATAGCTTGAGTGAGAAAAATCAGTTTCTAGGCACTGATCTTGCAGCCTTACTCAGATGACTCTACTTTTTCTTGATACAAGAAGGAGCAACAGTGCTTTAATTTCTTTTTCCCTTTCCTTTTATTTTCCAAAATGTTTAATGTAAGTAGCGTTATTCTGATTGGTAGGAATACACAAATGTGACTAATAGAAGAGCTTTCCCTAAATGAGTGCTGGTAGCTGACCCCTGGGGAACGAGCAGCTGGTTTACTTTGGCTGTTTTTCAAAGCCCACAAATAGTTAAACAACTTTAACTTTACGAAAAACTGAGACATTTGTCTTCACTGTAACTGCAGTGTCTGCTCTGCAAGAACTTTTCCTTTTAACCCTCTTTGTGCTTTTTGAGATAGCTCAGTGTCCATGACCGAGACCCAGCCCGAAAGAGGATGCGAGGAACAAAGTACATGGAAATCACAAAGAGAAATATGTTGTTCTGCTTCATCTGGATTTAAAAATCAAAACCAAACAAAAATCCTCCCACTGTAACTTTTATTCTGATTTATGTATGTTTTCTAAATAACGCACGGCAGAAAGGATGCAAAGAAGTGTTGGGGTTGGATTGGAAAAGCTTCAATATCTGCCTGGGTAGAAGGAGAATAGCCTTGAGCGTGAGAGTTGTTGAGCCCTGGCTGTGTCCCAAGGCAGAGGGTGCGAGGCTCTCGCTGTGCTTCCTGCCCTGGGTGGGGTCACCTCGCATGCCTTCTCCTTCTCCCCTTCCCTTCTTGAAATTGCTTTTGGTTAACATCTGGAACTTTTTTTTCTAATCAACATAGTTTCCTTAGCTAGAGCAGAGCGTTCTTGTGATGGGGGAATTCCTACAGTTTGAGATCAGCCAGAAAAAAGTCAGAGGCTTTGGCTTTACTTCCCTTCTCCCTCTTTTTTTTTTTATTTCGTGAAAAAGTGTGCCTGTAATTTGTGCAATCACCAATCTGACTCCACAGAAAAACTCAGAATTCCTCAGAAGGATTAGCTGAACACAGCAAGTTCCAGTTTTACTAGCAACCTTTATTTATCCTCCGTTCTGTGTTCTTTCCATACAGAGAATTTTTGCTGCCTTAGACACAATTTTGTTGCAATTTGGCCATTTTTGTGCTTAGAATGTAAGAATGAGAGAAGGATCTGAAAGGTAAATAACTGTGTTTCACTGATAAGGAGGGAATAGCTTTATTGGAAACATCTCAAGTAGAGAAGACCTCAGCAACTGCTTCTCTCCCATAATACTGTACTTTTTTTTTGTTTCATCCAAAGTTAGTAATTCTCTTTGTAACTGTGCTGTTTGTAAGATTCCATAGTTGTGAGTTGGATATCTGCACTGTTACTTGCCGGATTCTGGAAGTAGAATATAGGAGTCTTCATAAAAATCAAAGATGTATACACAGTGATACAAATAAAGTGTGAGGAGAGTTTTTTCCCTTCTGCTCTGTTGCAAGAGGTGATGCTGGCATTGCAGTTTGTTCTGAGTCCCCTGAGGTCATTTGCTTTCGAAGATTGCTGCTGCCTCTCACTCCCTCCTGCAGTACCTTTCCTTCCCCTTTGAGGTAGCAGTTAAGTATTGGGATACAGACCAGTTTTGTGTGGGATTTTCTTATGTGAGATTCTTTGAAGTCAGTACGTGGTTCTAACTAATCCTATTGCTAGTACCTTGAAAACCTATTGGTTTCATTTCCTTCCTCATCTATATGTACACGTGCTTTTAAGATATGTTTACAATTGTAACAGCCTACAAAAAGCAAGGTATGCGCAGCCACATTGAAAACACAGGGTTATATTCCAGTGGGAAACTGTCCAACATAATATCCTACACCAAAGCAAATAATAACCATTAAGTTGCATTTCTTATCAGCAGGGTGCTATTGATATAATAAGTTGAGTGCATAAAAAGGAATATTCTGTAGTTTTCATAAACACGATTGCAGTGGCAGAGGTGCAGTATGCTGCGTCCAAGCCTGCCGAGCTGGTGTTCAGAGGTTGTTTCAAACACTGGGAACTGGAGCACAGATTTGCCAGACTTGAGGAGGTTGGGGATGTCAGCCAGGCGTTCCCTTCTGGTGACTTTCCTGTGAGCCATCTCTGCAGACAGCACTAGCCACGGCACCCATGGGAGTACTGCTGCTTGCTATGGTTGCTGTGAGTCTTTGCTCTGACAGTCTTGGTAAGGTTAGAGCTCTGCTGCTCCCCCTCTAAACCGTATGATTCCTACCCATTTCCATAAGAAATTCAGAACCCTTGTGATTCAGTGATCAATCTCTTATAAGTGAAACGATCTTAACATTTCTTTCCAAATGCTTTTTAGGCTCGGTTCCTCCTTGGCTTTCCTTAATTTTGAAAAGCTGTTTTCAGTTTCTTGGCCTGATTTTTCACTCACATAGTTAATCTTCCGCTGGCTTCTGATAAACTGCCAAATGTTTAAAATCTGCTTTGGTATTCCCCTGTAAAAAGGTTGCATTTACCAGAGTTCATCACTGCAAGCTATTTCTCAATTTTCAATATATTTTTTGCTACATGATCTTTCTAGCAAACAAACAGAACTCCCATTTTACTATTAGTCGCTGCTAGGAATATGAGCTGCCCTTGTACTCCTAGTGAACTCTCTAGCATAAGCACTGCTCTCCTCGTTTGTAAAGATCTCATCCAGTGGTGGGACTCTCTGGGCTTTTGGAGCCATTGGCTGCTTTTGTAGCTCATCAGATGTTATTAGACAGCCTACATGCTTTACACAGATCACTCTGGAACTACTTAAAATGAGCTCGCTTCATATCTTAGTCAGCAAAATCTGTTTGTAACCTCAGACTGATATTCATGATTCCTTCACTGGAAGGGGCGGTTCATACTTTTGCTGTACTCTGTCACAGAACCCATAGCTAACACTACCAACGTAGTCTGCCCACTGTACACTGATTACTGCTTTGCCTTTTGCTGTTGTACATGTGGCTGTGGAACTCACTTGTACCCATAGGACACTCGGGATCATCTGATCTGACTTTCTGCAAAGCACCAGAGACTGTACCAAGGTACAGATTCAACTGAGGAGGGTATTTGATGAGTAGGAATCTGGGCAAGATGAGTAGATTCTTCCACCGAATTTTGTTAAAAACCTTGTCATCTGTCACTTATCGTTTTGCAGTAGTACTAATTTATAGGCAGAAAATAGTAATTCTGGGATGGTAGGCCTTGTGGTGTTCTCGTTTGTTCTGTGGTCTTTTCGTGAACAGCTTTCTTACTGTGTTCAGATGCATGGTCTTGCACTTACATAAAAAGCTCCTGTTGCTGTCAGTTAATCTCTCTCCCGTTGTATGTGGGTTTGTGCAAATGGGAATTTGCTCAGCTTCTGCCTGCCAATGTATCCTGCCTCCCATGGAGCTGACCATCTCCAGCAACCAGCACACACGTGCGTGTGTAATTTGCCTGGACAGCAACTTGGCAGTGTGTGGTTACAGTCCTTCTGTATACCTGCAGAATCTCTTATAGTTGGCATCGTGAAGTTACAGCCATACTTGCGAAACACCTTTTTCACAATAATATTACTTCACCAATTGCTCCTACTGAGCAGCCATTTATTCTATAGACATATTCATTAGAATAATTGCACCATTTGGGGGATATTCCATTTTATGAAACCTCCAGCGTGTTTTTTTTGAATGACGAGTATTTGTACGCTTTTAGTTTATTATTTTTAACTTCATTTGAACTTCAGTTACTTGATTTGTGAAAGAATATTCTTTTTAGAAACCCGCATGTAATTTGATGGAAGCACATGCTGTGCTATCAGTAAGGAGTGCAGTTGGAATGTCGCTATCGCCTCTCTGTTGTCTTTAACCTTTTGTTCTCAGGAAGACAGTCTCTATCATGTTAAAAATATCCTCAGGTTATCCCCATACATAACCAGGATGATACATCCCCTGGTTTTTGTTAGCAAGACGTTCACTTACCAGCTATTGCTTCTAAGGTTTTGAAGTGGCACGGATTAGTGTTTATTATTAAGGTCACAAATGCTGCTCAGTGCAATACCGCTCTTTCTTGCAAAAGAATTTGGAATTATTTCATTTGGAAATTCAGATTTCATGCACGTTCAAGGGCCTGTTATTTAAGGATTGTGTTTGAAGAAGGCTTTTTGTCCTTCATGGTATGTTTTCTTCCCTCTTAATTCATTTTGAGCATTGGCTATCTTGGAAATTGGAAGTTTTCGAAGTTTCTATTGAATGGTCTGGGACGCAGTCATCAGCAAACAGTTAAGATTCTGCTGTAAAATGTCTTTTGCTTCTGGGCTGGGAGAATAAAAGAGAAATTAGCAGTAGCCTCAGAATTCATGCTGCCCAAGCCAGCTCGTAGTGAATTTTTAACATTCCACGTTTGGTTCTTGATCTGAGACTTGTGGCTTCTAAGCAATGTTTTGATTAAAAAGAAATAAAGAATAAGAATGCCTTGTTACTTTTTCTTTCTCAAAATAAGAACCAATTGGATGTTTTAAGAACTGACTTGTGATTATGAATGTTTACTTTTTTTTCCTCTGTCTCAAGCAACTTTAAAATGCCTGAGTTTTTTGACATGGGAGTTGTGTTCACCTGAATAACCAGAATTGCAGTAACTTTTGGTACATTCACTATTTCTCATTGCGTACACTATGATGTGTAGTTTACCCCTCTGTATTTCTTATCCACGAACTCTTTTCTTTTTGCAAAAAATCTTCACTTAAAAGTCACTTACTGAGTTTAATATTAAGCCTTTTTTCTTCACTTCTTCGTACGTTCAGTTGCATACGACCCTTAAATAGCTTCACTAAATGTGCTGGGGGAACAGACCTACAAATGGATTGAATCTGGCACAGCCAAAGCTCTGCAATCGCCTTCAGTTGCTGTAATGCAAAAATTCATCAGAAGTGATATGTAGCAACCAGATCTGGTTTCTAATTCTGCTGATTCCAGCATATATGGAACGCAGTGTAGTGACAGTTAATGTAGTCATGGGTTTGTTATGATAATGTTGCATGCTGAAGGAAGCCCGGCTCTCTAATAACAATGTAAAACATCACTCCCTGTAATACATACGTGTTTCTGCTTGTGTTCCAAGTGTCACTGGGTGGGGCTGTAAGAAAAACCAAGAGCAGCTGTGGTGGTGAAGCAGGGTGAGTAAAAGTTTGAGTTATTGTTAACATATGTACCACTGTAATAAACCCCCAATTTGATCACTTACATGAGCACAGCATATTGCTGAATAAACCCCCTCTGGATACATTTGTATTCCAAAACATGTCATAAGGAAAGATTAACAATTTTGGAAAGGGATTGTTTCCTTGGGATGCAGATTTCATTTCCTTGCCTGGTATTCTTGGAAACCTTTCAAGAAGCTGAAAGCAAAATAAGAAAAAAAAAAACATAAGATCCTATGTTAAAACCTGACCAATGTCTTGTTTAATTAGCATAGCAATCAAGCCCAAAGGAGCAAAGTGCAAGCAAGGCAAAAAGTCGTGGTCTTGGGAACGCTGGCTTTTCTTGTGAATTAGGCCAAAGAGTTCTTGAGTTGTTGCACTTTGGGAAGTTTACAGTTTTTCAGAAAAAAAAAAAGTTTAGGTTTTCTAAGAAAATTTGCTTTATCTCTTGTAAAGAAATAATACAAAGCGAGTTTGTGGAAATAAAGAAATCTGACTGCAGTCCCTCAAGAAACGTTTAGGTCTTCCTGGTTTCACCTCTCGGTATTATCCTTCTGCCAAATCCCATCTCAGCACTCATCCTTTGCAAGTCATGAAGACAAATCATCCAGTGACAATAGCCTGAATAATTTCAGGAGAAGAACAAATGAGAGCCAGATTTAAGCATAATGTGGGGAGATGTCCTAATGGAGTCCCCCAAAGTGAGAGTGAGGTCTAAATCCTCAGCGTTTGTAAATGAAGGCAAGAGATGAACTGATAGGAGTTTTCTTGCCGATGGAGTCCAAGTGTAAGAAACGTTCTAAGACTTCAACCATTTAGCTCTCAGCAGCTTTCTTAGATATATATTATTTTTTATCGCACACCATCTGAGCTGTTACATCTTCATCCAAAGGTATTTTTAAATAATCTGCTAATGCTTGAAACTGGCTGTAAGTAGTAGCTCTCCAGCTCAGAGGATTCAGACGTGCATTAACCCTGATCCAGAACACAGTGAGGCTCAGCAGATTTTAATGCAGCCCTTTGAATGATAAGAAAGAATGTACTAAATGGAGTAGCAGAGAGGATTTGGGCAGCCACGCTTGAACTCTAGCCCTATTTGTGTACATAGCCTGTCCCATTTTCCAGTAACGATGCAGCTGCACTTTTGCTAGCAGCAGCACAGTCAGGCTAGCTACCCAGTACTTAATAGATATATATGAATTTTGTTCCCTTTTGTTTTACGAGCTTTTATCTGTTTTTAACTAACTTATCATTCTTTACTGTCAGTGAAATTGCATTTTTCCCACTAAGTGCTTTTATGTAGTTTGCAAATATTATTTGCATTTATTTCCTCCAAGTGATTCAGTTTTTAGCACAGTGGTGGAGTTGTCAGTTGTAAAGCAGTATGTGTATTATTGACTCAACCTTTATTTTTCTCAAAACAAACATAATCAAATAATACTCAATTGCCACTACTTTTTTAATATTAAATTTACTTCTTTTCACTAGCCAGGAATTCCTCACCATAAGATACAAAAGTCTTTGAGGTAGAAAATGATTGGTATCATTTAGTGAACAGGAATACATTTGTTTGAGTGTTTCTGGCAGCGTGGAACCTTCAGCAGACAGCACAAAGATTGAAATCACTCACTGCAATACTTCTTTTCTCCCTTTCAAACAAATGCTTAACCAGTGGTCATTGTTTTCTGTGTGGAGCCTTGAGTTCTCTAACATGGTGAAGTACGTCACGTGGGTTAACGGTTCAGCTACTTGACGATGAGATGGCAGTGTGGAAATCAGTGATGGGATCCTGTATAACAGCTCCTCCCCTGGGTCACCAATGGGATTGAGCTTTTGAGCTTGGGAGCAGAAAGCCTGAATCCTTACCTTGTGAATTACTGAACTCTTCTCTATTATCAGCAGTAAAATCTTATTCCCCACCTGCAAAGTAACACTAGGGGAAATGTAAGGGTTCGTATTGTAGTAACGCAGGTCAAATTTATACCAACAAGAAACATTTTCAGGAGTGTTATTCAAGCGTAGAAAATAGGAATCTGTTCAAAACATAAGAGCAAATCAAAAGTGAAATGTAGGAGAAGGGAAAGACAAAGAACCTTACAAATGTGTATCACTTTTCATATAAGTAACTACTCAGAGAAAGCGTGTTTGTGTTAAGCAGACTTATTTATAGCCAGTGTGAACAACAGAGGAAGCAGGGGAGAAGGTAGAGAAGTACCTCAGGTTGAGTACAGGAGCTGGAAATTTAGGTGGTAGAAGACGGGAAGACAATACAAAGATGTGAATTCAGAATTGTCATCACATAGGGTAAAGCTTTAAATACGACCTACTCGCTATTGGAAGGCCTCTGGGCACACTGCCACGTGGGTTAACTTTCCTAACTTTTCAGTGCTGTAGTAGTACATGGAGCTGCAAGTGTGCAGCATTGCATACCCTTAGGAAATAAATACATCTATTTTCTGGGTGCAGTGTGTTTCCTAATCAGCAGCACTAACATCCTGAAGTTAGAATAATTAGAAAGCTTAAGTAGTGTTGGACCTCATCAGGTCATAGATGAGAAAATAGCCCTAAGGGGAAATGCAGAGGTTACTGCTCTTTAATGGGTGTTGCTTTCCCCCCAGGGTTATAAAGCACCCTCAAAAATTTGAAGTGAGTTTGTGATAAACTGCTATACAGAGTAAGTGAGTGCTGTGAAAGGCTGCATCCTTCTGCCCCTAAGGTGACTAAATATCAGTAGTGGGAGAAATGATTCCTCAAGTTTATAAAGCATGGGGTTCTCTTTGGGGATGTTAAAACAAACAGTGAAAATCCATTTTCTTTCTTGATAATTTTTTTCTTCTTATATTCTATCTGTTTCCATGTATACTCCTCCTCATTCTGCATCCACCTACCTCATCAGTGAGCTGTTTATCTATCTACCCATCTTTCTTCAGGGTACCACATGTTCAGAATCTTTCCAGTGCTGACTCTTGTGAAGGGGTTGTGGAGGGTTTGCTGTGATTCCTTCGATCTGAACCTTGTGAGACAAGTAAGAGACAGAAAGCAGAAGCTTTCATGTGTCTCACAGCTGCCTTCCTATCAGAGTAAAGATTTTATTTCACCCCTGAAAGCTCCCATTGTTTTCTGCGAGGCGTATGAAATACTTGCTTGCTGAGTGACAGTGAGTGGAAGGGCAGCTGGGCAAGCAGGGATGGTTCTCCCTGAGCCACTCACAGCTGTGCACTGGGGTGGCAGATGTGAGGACTTAACAGCCCCTTATCCCCCCAGGACAGCACAGGAAGCAGTTATTGTCAGCCTAGATGAGCCCTGGTGTGGCAGATACGTTTCCAGGTCTAAATAACCTCCACCTTCTCAGAGTCTCACGTGCTCTTTAATACAAGATTTTTCTCCAAAATATCAGGGCTTTGATCCAGTTTACTGAAAATACTCTGTATTTTCCTGGAGATGGAGTTTGTGGGAAAATTAGAGTTAAAAATTGAGCAGCTGCTAACATTGATTAAGCGCCTTTGTCATAATCATTGTGTTATGCCATATTGAGGGGTCTTGTGTTAAAAAAAGTCAGGAGTGAACATTGCATTGTGCAATATAGAGCGGTCCGTCTGTTGTCTCCAAGCAAACTGACATATCTTGTGTAACATGTGGCTTAAGAGTGTAACACCTCCTCCCAGTTCTACCAAGAGAAATTTTCCATCTCCTAAGAAGAGAATTAAGGACCGTCAGCAATAGAAACTCAGAGTGTTTCTTAGAGATTATTGTGAAGACTTGCTTACATGGGATCAGCTTCTGTCCCAAAGATGCTCACAAATCGTGATGAGTAGCTGATTTCAATTGGTTTTGTGCGTAAAAATGGGTTCAGGTTAATGATGACATGGCAACTGAATTACTGGAATCAGGTAGTGGCTGTTTCTGAGTTACTGTAGGGTCTTTGTACAGAATGGGAGAGAGTACGCATCATATTTGCTGAATTTTAAATGTAGCATAGAAGCCTACAGCGGCAATGATTCTGAGATATTCAAATGCTACAAGCATTAGAGGACAGATTAGCAGGGCCATAGTTAGCAGTACTGAAGGAGCAGGAACCAGGAAGGATTTGATTTTCATCAGTGCTTATAAATTAGAGCAGCACTGGAAGGCGCAAAAGAGATGAGCAGAGCTGGAAGAAATCCATGAATGAGAAGACTTTCTGTACTTGCAAATTTTCTACATGTTTTCTAATACGAACCCAGGGCAAATCTAAATAATATTAGCAGCAGTGATGGTTAACATTTTGGCACCTAAGATCCTCCTTTATTCTAATGAAAAATGCGTAAACCGCAACAACAAATACAAGACAGCATGCCAACTTGTGTAAATCGAATAGGCCCTGAATAAGCTCAACAGTAGTTCATTCTTTATCCTACGCTTTCTGTAGAACCAGTTCTGCCACACATTCAGCGTTAAAAGAGGAGTTTAGCTATTCCTAGGCTATGCTTTAGGAAGTCAGGGATGTAACTGATATGTGATAAGTGGATCCTACAGCCTCTTAACCTCTAAGAAAAATTTCTCACTACCTGCCCTTTCCAGTGGACCTCCTTCTAACCCAGCCAGTCATTATTAAACCACTATTAATGTATATGGAAAACATTTTTATGTAGGGTCAAGAATCATTATCCATTCACTCAGAACACAGGCCGCGCAAACCAGATATGACTTCAGAGAAGTCATGCTGAAGAATGGCTGTGTAGCATAAACACACAAGAGCATCATCCATTGCATTTTCTTTGCGCTGGTTCTTGTAGTCAGAATGTGAGGCTTCTGCATGCAAAAAGAGGACAAAAATTTGTGATGACAATACTCATTTCTTATTTCAGGAGTATCAGAAATTGATGAAAGCCTGTCTGTGAACATTGCGCTATGTAATCTTTGCATTGCTGCGTTCCAGTAGCTCATCCTAGAACAGCACTTACTCAACCAGTATGAGGGCAGGGGGAAGGGCTCAGCCTGCCTGCATCTCGTGTCTTCAGTGCCGGATCTGCTAAAGCATCTTAACCAGTGCTTTAATCTGGTGTTTGTAAGAGCTCAAATGGAAGTGCACCTGGGGAGCAGGCATGACAGGAGAATACCATTTCTCTGTGCTTTTCTGTTGCACTCTATACTCTACTCTGTCTTAACTGCTAAGGGATAGAACCTCCTATGATTTCTGAGACAAATCTATTATCTAGTAAACTTTTTCAGCTTAAACTGCTGGAAAGAAAAATAAGGCTGGTGTAAAAGATTAGGAGACTACAACAATAAGTTAAGCTGTGGGGCTCACAGTAGGAAAATCATCAAATCATTCTTTCCTGTGATGGCGTGTTCTTATACTTCAGCAACAGGATATTTGATAAATGCTCTTAAGCAAAAATCTCCAGCTGCTCCCTCCTAGACAGAGGGATGCTCCAGAAATACAGCCAGTGGGTGGCCCAGATTCTGTCACTTTTGATACTGATGTTTTCAAGCGAGCAGGCTATGGCTAGCACCTGCTGTGGTGACTCACATATTGCTAGGTATATAAAGCCACCACAAATGGCAAGCAGCAGTTTGTGGACCTTGGGGGTTCAGGGAGAGCCGGTGGGAGCAGCACAAGCTGTCATTTGGCTTGAATTGAGAACAATTGTGTTTTCTGAAAGCCGGTCTTGATTTTACACAGAGGGAGTTCCTGTTGGCAATGAATGACATTTGCATACTCCTTTACCCAGGCCATCGTTATTTGAAATCTAAAAATAAAGTAGGACAAAAGGAGCTACCTGCATGGAGTCTGTAAAGTGCTTTTAGGAAGGAGAGTGATTTGCTCTCTAGACAGACAGAACTAACGTCAGTATTCATCCCTGTTTCCAAAGCCCTTGAGACAAGCCATCCTCCAATAACCCGTTGTATTCCCAAGAGAGTTCTTGTAGTCAGTGTTTTTAGGAGACTGAGATTTCATCAGAACAGACCTGACTGCTCTTTTGAACACAATTCTGAACTGCTTCCAGCAGTCTGTCCCTTTTGGGGCTTAAAATAAGGGACATTGACTGCTATAGCCCAGGTATCTGATTAGTTCAAAGGCAGAGTGTGCAGGTCAGGTCTAGAGCATTTGTCCATCAGAAAGCACAGACACCTTAATGTGTTCGATTCTACATGCACACGCACATGCAAACACTTCAAGATCCTTGCCTCTCCACAAAACTACACACAGCTGTAATACTATTTGTGCCCATATGAAATCAAGTTGATATCTGTAAATGAACATACGCCAACACACACAGCACCATATAAACTCATACCTGGTTCCAGACTCACAGTCCACGTTCACTTTTGCCTCCTGTGAAACCACCTCCAGCACACAAATAACCACATCTCAAGCTGACATTCAAATCTCTGTGTTCATGCCAATGAAAATACTTCCATAAATAAGCTATACAAGTACGTCCATATATTGCAATAAAAATGCTCTTAAGCATATTTACATATTCTGCATGCAGGAACAAAAAAGTACACAAGCAGTGCGTACGTATATGTATATACACAAAAGACAGGAATCACTCAGCAGCTTTAGTGTTTATGCTGGCATGAGAATGTCAGTCACTGAGCAGCCTGCCTCCAAACAGATGTTTGATTGTTTTTGGGTTGTGGTTTAATTGTTGGATAGTGTTCCAGCACTCAGAGGGGTTCGAAAATACTCCAGGTCTGCAGCTGCAGCAAATGCCAGCCTTAAAACAAGGCGGATTCTGAAATCATTGCTCGGGGGGGAAACTGCTTGCACAGGAAACCTTAGCCAAGTTCTGCATTAATACTACTTTGAAGTCAGAAAATTAATCTCTGCCATTAAAAAAAAAAAAAAAAAACTTCTGTTTTTTCAGGGCCTTTGTGAGTTTATCTAAGACAAGCCAATTCCTTCCGGGCAACTGTGACAGTTTATTGACTTGCCCAGGCTTAGAGACTTTATTGGGTCTCTCTTCATTTTCCAGAAAACCTTTCCTGGATTCTGTCCCGCTCTTCAAGGCTCCTGGTGGAAGTGAGAAGCAGCCACGAGCCAGTCTCTTAGGTGCTGGTCGATATTTGTTTCATTGAAACGTCTGGTCAAAATAATTGACCTTTGTCAAGAGGAACGGGTATTGCAAGAATGTCTCTGTACCTGTCCAGCCACAGAGTGGCATTGTTGGATGTGCCACTGAGACTTTAAGAGTGGTGGCAGATGAAACACTCCGCATTTAGCTTTGGGTTGTGGGAAGAAGGAAGCAGAAGGGAGTGTGTAGGTGTTCTCTTGAGGTCTAGAAATGAGAGAGCTTGAGAACCTGAATGAGGGGAAGGAGATACTCAGAGAATCCCTCAGAGAAAACTTGACTGAGGATAATCAAAAATAGTGTGCATTTGATCCACTATTTTGGATTCATTTAAACAGATAATTGCATCACTGACTCTCTGGATTCATAATATTTTTTTATGGCAGTTTCTTTGAAGTAGACAGGACCGTGTTGTGTCTGTTGTTGTGAGGTTACTGTCCCTACAATTACCTGCTGCAAAAAAAGCAGATGGGATCACGGTGCTGTATAAGATCTATTGTCTATTATGGAAATGTAGAACAGGTGACTGTGAAATCCTTTAGGATGAAAAAAATTTAATACTTGCAAGTTCTTGTGGCTGTTACAAATATGAATGAATCCTCCTTTTTATAACATAAGCATATAATATAAGAATTAACTATTTTTTCTCAATACTTTTGAAATTGAGGGATATTTCCTGCAAGACTATAGAGGAAAACTATAGGGCCAAGCTCAGAAGCCAGATTTTTAGTTTCATCTGGTGTTAAACAGTAGATACAGTGGGACAGGTAGTAAATAATTCCTTTGCTTGTTTAACCTAATCATAGACTGTGCCTACAAAATATATCCTGAAAAGACAACCAAGAAAAGAGCTAAGAGATTTTATGCAAACAACAATCTTCTGTAACAGTCCGCGTGGATTCCCTTAGTGTCTGATGCAGTGCTACCTTGACAACTCCAGCTCCAAAGCTGTAGATTTAATAGGTGTCAGGAGGAAGGACTGGACCAACGACTTAATTTAACGGCCCATCAAAGCAAAATATGACATCATGGAAGTTGCTTGGTCAGCCCTGGGTTAGGTCAGCCTCAGCACAGCTGTCTCAACTAGATTCTCCATTGCAGACTTCCTCAGCTCTGAGTTTTGGGCCCTGTTTGGTTTTTCTCACTGATGTTTTTCCATTTCCACTCCCTTCCTTTCCCTGGAAAAAGAAGAACCACTATAATTCCAAGATTTGTTCCAGTTTCAGAGAACTGCCACTCCTGCAGCGCTGACCAGTCCAGATGGTGTTCCTTTCAGCTCACATGTCCTAGTCACAGGGCTGAAATTTTAAAGGTGCAAAATCTGAAGTTCAAACCCATTTAAAATCTTTCTGTTATGGTTTTAGGGATAGCTGAAATCAGTGGTAGGCCTGCTTCAGAGCCTGTTAATTTTTTTTTATTCTGGATTTTCAGAATAGCTTGTTTCATCTTCCTGTAGTCTGATATTAGATGATACCCCAATTTTCTGTGCTGAAAGTCACTTATGTGCACAGATAACAGTGGGTTACACTTACTTCAGACCATGACTAAGCCTTTTAATAGGAGCAATTATGTAGGTAGATGCAACTGCCAAAGAAAGATATAAAGTAACAAAGGCATAAAACCAAACATGCTAAAGCAGTCAAATATCTTAGGAGTCTTACCTGAACCCTTATGTAATATAGAGATGGAAAGGCTGAGGAAAGATAATTGGTAACCAAGCAGAGTTAGCTACCTGCACGTAACAAAAGATACTTGCAAGCTTCATCCTATTCTGCAGGAAAGCCAAAAACTACAATGCAGGAAGCCAGTTTCTCAATTCTGTTTGAATTTACCATTAACAATTTAACAGTGCCAAGAGCCAACAACGGTTAAAACACGAAATGGAAAATACCTGGCATAAGAAGAGTAATTTATTTCTACTTTGTCCATTTTCTGAAAGGTGGTTTCAGAGCAGTGCAGGAGAGGCTAATCCTATTGCGTTGCTCCTCCTTGTGGGAAGGTTGGAATGATCCACTGCGCTGGAACTCCAGCGGAACAGAAGTGAGGTGGGTCTCAGCCCCGTGTCTGGTATATTTGTAATTGCTTGAAAGCATATTACAGTTCCTCTGTGGCCTTTCAGTGAGACAGTCTCTAAATACTGTATAATAAATGTAAAATATCTGGACAGATAGTTGGGCAGACTAAGGTTGAGTGGTCTATGAAGGCTGAACTCCCCTTCCTCTCCTGTTCTGCTGGAGAGGAGCTGGGTGGAAGGAGCCCAGTCTGTGTTCAGAAGTTTGCTTAAGTTCTCGGTCTGTCACTCCCGGCAAACTTTTAAGGTCTTTTAATTAGGAAAAATGTTGAAGGAGTTAGTACAGTTTATACCTAATCTAGTTCTACTCCACCTCTTAACATGAGCTTAAGCTGCTAATCCACCGTCCTAATGTCGTTGAAGTGTTGGCTTTTGTTTAGTTAAACAAGTTCAAATGAACTACAGCACTTGAATAACACCTTTTTTCTAGTCCAGAGAAACCTAAGGACTTAAAAAAAAAAAAAAACAAGCACAAAAGGACCAAATTAAGGCAGGACTGAGCTCGGACAGCTATGATTCAGGCACTACTCTTCTTCCAGCTGCCTTCCTTAGAGCATGCCTTAAGAATAATAATGAAAAAAGTCAAACAACGTATGTGAGAATTCTGCTCCTTGCCTTTTCACGTGGCTGATTGTTTAATTAAGCCAACCTTTCAAAGGAAAGGAAGAATAGGAACTGCATTCTTTCCTCCACAAACTCCTTACAGGTAGTTTTCCAGGGCCACGCATGTTTTTAAAACAATTGCTTCTAATCCTGGACTTTTAATGTGCGTGATTCCCCACATAACCAGCTCTTTGGGCCAGGATATTTCTTTTCCCCCCCTCCCACCTACATAGATTTTCCCTGACGATGTGTGCTGCAATGGGCTGTGTCATTCCTAAGTGCAGGGGCAGATCCAGAAAGCTG
>JANHGO010002477.1:0-29883 GCA_024606505.1 Aquila spilogaster
CTCTTTAACTCCCAGTTCTTTATATGATGTTATGATGTGGAATACCGATAACCAAAATTCATAAAGCCATGACACCTTTGCACCTTAAAATTAAACAGCTATTGAATGTCCGTTTCTTTATGATCACGAGTGATTCTGGCAGCATTTCTCTGAACACATTTCATTAAAATGGTAGGATATACTTTCTGTGTATGTATAAATGCTGATAAATATTTGCAAAATGTTATAACATTGCATGCATCTTTGATGTTTGAAAGTTTTAGGGATTACAGTTGTTCAGTTGTTCATTTGTTGATGTTTAATTGTTCCAACAGGCTCATTGTAATTGCTTCTGCAGCAGCAGTCAGTGAATGTCAAATTCAAAAACAGTACAGCAATTTAGTTGCCCTCTGAAGAATTAATTTGTTAAACTTGAACATGAAGTCCAATCCTTCCAATGTAAAATAGTGACATTTTAATCCTGCAAATCTCAAGACATTTAACTATGAATTAGCTACTGATGTCTTCCTGATATAGTCTGGTGTATTATGCTGTCTGCTCATCTGCTCTGAAAGTTACATAGCAGAAAATGCAAAAAAAAATTGTGGTGGGGCTGGAGGTACAAAAAGAACTTCTTATACATGTTAGGATGAAATACAATGTTATTTGGAAGTTGAAATTCTGCCATATTGAAGGAAAGAGAAAATATTTGTCTTGGAGGCTGATTTAAAACACTTTCAGCTGCCTTTCAGGTGGCCCAAAGATTTTCTGCATTGGAGGCATTCCCAAGAGAGATGCACTGGCATAGGCATAGGGAAGGTAGACATAAGGACAAGACGTTGTTATGTATTTCTTGTCTGTCACCTTTGCATAGATGAGATGTTACTTCACTAAAGCCAGCAACAAAATCCTTGTAAAAGTTGCACGTGCTTATGAGTCCATGTGTGTGCTCATATATTTGTGAATATATCTAAACACACACACCAGCGGGAAAATTTCTCTTTAAATTTTTTCTCATTTTAACAAATGGAGGTATGATGCCATGATTTCTATCCATGCAGTTCAGTGTTGAATGATTGAGTATATGGTTATATTTCAAGTCTTGTAGACCAGCACAAGGCACAACTGTGGTGTAAAGGTAAGGTAAATTGTGTGTATATGAGTAGTACAAATACAAGCCAGTTGCACTACATTTATGTGTGCATGGAGGGTTAATGTTAGAAATATATCACAATCTTCTGATTTAGAATCTGAGACAGTCAGAAGAGTGCTGCCGGGCGTTACTCCTCTTTTGGACACCTCTATAAAAGCAAAGTCATGTACCCTACTACACCAGTTAGCGATGATAGTATTTCTTTGTAATAGTGGTTAGAAAAACAATGGAGAAGTATATAAGAGAATATGCCCTTATTTAGATACTAAATTTTAGGTTTTTTTTTATAAATAAGCACTGTGCCCATAGGTATTAAAGCTGCTGTGTGTAGAATTTGTATTGCAGGAGGTCTGTGAGAAGCTTGTAACAATAAATAGAGATAAAAACATATGGAGTCTGATTCTCATTTTAGATGTATATCAAAATACAGAGTTGACTCACTGCACTGACTTCAGTGGGATTACTTATAATTGATGTCAGCGTAAACACAAGAGATTCACCCTGGTTATAACCAAATATTACTGTCTAGGTTGGTTCATGTTTCTGGAAAGCACAGCATAATCATAGTCAGAGGAGGTCAGTGGTACTTTTAAACATCCATTGTATTTCTGGAAGAACTGGTGGGGTATGAGAGAAAGGTTGGGAAGACCAAGCCACTAATGGCAAAGGTCTAGCAAAGGAAGGAGATTTAGAGGAACTGTCAAGCAAAAACAATTGAACTCAGACTAGTGTGCTTAAAAATAGTTCTCCACTTTATCAGCTTTGTGGGTTAACTCCACAAAGTTTCCATGCAGGGAGTAAAGGAAAAATATTTGAGAAAAAAAAAGTCAAAGAGAACAAAGGAAGAAAAAAAAAAAACAACAGTAGAAGAAAAATGAACCAAAAAGATAGCAACAACAATAAAGGAAAAAAAAGGAGAAGAAAAAAAAAAGGAGGAGACATGAGAAAGGAAAGAATAAAACAAGGTGAGGGTAAGGAAAGGACAGAGAAAGATTTTGTCTTTTCTACTAAAGCAAACCTATCTTCTCAGTTAAGTCTGAAAGTGCTGTCTAGAGAGCAGCTCTGTCAAGCTGACAGGAGGTCTCCTGCTTTGTGTTTCAATCTTTCTTGCATTTACACTTACTGCAAAACTCTCCTGCTTTAAAAAGTAGGCACTGTGGCTGACATCTACAGGTGTATTTATAGTCCAACACTTTGCCAAGTATTTCATTTACATTTCCATAGTAACTATTAGCAGAATCTAGGCAAAGAAAACATCCACAACCATTACTCAACAATTACATTACCACATATCCAGTATTGTTTTATCTCATACAGCAGTTTAAAAATACATGCCTATCGGTTATTTCAGTACAGTGTGGTAAGACCTAGAGTCTCTGCCAATAAAATATACAAAACCATAGGAAAAGACTATTCTCTGATCCAGAGAACCAGCAGTCCAGACTTATAACAATGTGCAATGGGCATGCAGATGAGTAAGCAGGGGAGAACCTAATGAAGTGGCTAAGGGGACAATAACCATAGGTTTCCTCATGTGCATATTAAGTGGTCACAGAAGTCACAGATAACATCCAGCATCCTCTGTGGCAAATATAAGTGACCTGTCAGCACTGTGGTAAGAAAATCTGTGAGAGAGAGATTTAGAACTTAAAAAGTTGAGACAGTGAGCAATTACGTCATAATATGATTTTTCAAAAATTCATACTGAATTTGAGGAGTATCAGTGAGAATAAAGGACCACTACTGGAGACAGAGCAAAATGAATAAGTCTTTCTTTTTCAATGAGAAGAAAAATCTAACTGGTCCTGTTTCCACAAGAAGAGTGGACGAAATGGATAGGGAATTATAGAAGTGGCCAGGGTAAACAAACTGTACTTTCTATGAGCTATTGTTGAGATTTTAAAAGGGACCTTTGAAGCTTGCTTTCTGCCAACCACTGTAGTGAAGGTTGCATTCAGGTCCCGTTAAAGTCAAGGGTGAAAAAACTGTGACTTTTTTTGTACCAAAAATTGTCTCTACAAACACAAGTTCCTTTTTTCAGCGTCAGCTATCATTTTCCCCTCACTGGCCATGAAAAGAAGTGGTTGCCTCAGGTAATTATGTGTATAGGAAGAAATTCTCACTGCTTACTGAATATCACCAATAACACGTTTAAGTGATTTACTGTACCTTGTAATTGGTTTTCTGAAAATATGAATATTTTACTGCCACTGTAGCAACTCTCTACAGCATCTGTAATAGTCACATTCTTCAGGACATGATTAATGAGTTTTATTTTTTGCTCTGTCTAGAAGTAAGAAGTTTTAAAATGATTTTCTTTATAAGAACACATGAAAAGATTATAACGCTGCATCTGATAAATTTGTGAGAATCTTTCTGAAGGACCAAATGACCAAAATAACAAAGCAAATATTAAAAGCAAGCTAGAGGAAGCCCATCAGGCATAGAGTAATGCTGTCTTAGTATCATATACGCCTTTACAGCTAATTTTGGGAGAAGGAATTAGCTTCTCTTTTGAGCACAAGATGTGAGAACAGGAAAGCAGAGAAGAATGTCCATGAATGTTAAAGCCTGCTTTAGTGAATGCCTTTGAAATCACAGAATTACAGAATGGTTGAAGTTGGAAGAGAGTTCTGGAGGTCATCTGAACCAACCTCGCTGCTCAAGCAGTGTTCCCTAGAGCACAATATACAGGATTGTGTCCAGATGGCTTTTGAGTATCTCTGGGGAAGGGGAATTCATAACCTCTCTGAGCAGCTTGTTCCAGTGCTCTATCACCCTCATAATAAAGAGGTTTTTCCTCATGTCCAAAGGAAACTTCCTATGTTTCTGCTTGTGCTTGTTGCCTCTCCTATTGCTGGGCACCACTGTGAAGAGTCTGCCCCCATCCCCTCAACACGTTTCCTTCAGATACTTAAACACATGAAGCTCTCCTTTCTTCAGGCTGAACAGGTCCAGTTACCTTAGCCTTTGCTCGTATGAGAGATGCTCCAATCCCTTCATCGCTTTAGTAGCCCTTGGCTGGGCTGCCTCCAGTAGTTTCACATCTCTTGTACTGGGGAGCTCAGAACTGAACACAGTATTGAAGGTGAGGGCTCCACCAGGGCTGAGTGAGGGACTACTGTCCTCAACCTGCTGGCCATGTTCTTCCAAATGCCGTTGACCTTCTTGGCCACAGGAGCATACTGCTGGCTCATGCTGTTTTCTACCAGGATCCACAGGTCCTTCTCATCAGAGCTCCTTTCCAGCAGATAAGCCCTCAGTCTGTACTGATGCATGGAGCTATTCCTCCCCAGGTGCAGAACCCTGCACTTGCCTTTGTTGAATTTCAAGAGGTTCCTCTCTGACTGACTCTCCAGTCTGTGGAGATCTTTCTCAGTGGCAGCACAGTACTCTGGCTATGAGGCACTTCTCACAACGTTGTGTCATCAGACTTCTGGAGGAGGTACTCTATCCCTTCATCCAAGTCATTAAAGAATCTGTTAAATAATATCAAAACCAGTATTGACCTCCAGGGGACACCGCTAGCTTCAAGCCTCCACATAGACTCTGCACGGCTAATCACAACTTTCTGAGACCTGTCATTTAGCCACTTCTCAGTTCACTTCACCATCAGCTGGTTCAACCTGTGCTTCCTGAACTTACTTATGAGGATATCATGGGAGATGGTGTCAAAAGCCTTGCTGAAATCCAGAAGAAAACATCCATTTTTCTTTCCTCATTTATCCAGCCAGTTGTCCCAGCATAGAAGGCAGTCAGATTGGTTAAGCATGATTTCCCTTTGATGAATCCATGCTGACTACTCCTGATCACCTTAACTTCTACTTGCTTAGAGATGGCCTCCAGAATGAGCTGCTCCATCACCCTAATATCTAAAAAATGTATGTGGAGTAAAATACTATAAAACTAAGGTGTTCGTCTTGGTACTCTGCAAAAGTAAAACAAATCAGCTTTGTAAAGCACATTGGAACTGAAAGGATGCTAAACATGAAGTCTGACACTTACCTGAAAGGTGTGCACCCTTGAGAAGATATTATGCTATTCATTTCTCCTTCCTGAAGCCCGTTATGTTGAACACACTCTATTTTGTTTTATAGAATCTTTTGAAGAAGGCATCTTAAATGGAAATAATAGTAGTATATATAATTTCAGGTTCCTTAGCACCTCGAGTAATTTACAGCCACATGTAAGGCTCTCTCATGGAACAGTTTGCCATGTTTTCTTACATAGGTAAGGACAAAGCTGCAAGCCTGAAGAAAGGTTTTACTACAGCGGAGTTACAAAAGAGAAAAGAGTTTGCACTCTGCCTGAGCCAGGGGTTGGCATCTGTTTCATGACAAGAACAGAGTTTATGTATTATCTGCATTCAAATCTAAATTGCTTATTCCAAGACAGGACTGAAACAGCAAGTGTTGATGTACTTTTAAACACTAGACTGGTAGCTATGTGGCTTATGAAGATGTAAGAGCTTTAAGCTCTGACTTTAGGGCTTTGATTTAATAACAACAGGAGGTGGTTCTGAGTGGGCTTTATTGCTTTGTCCCATGGAAATAATTTGAGTTTGCATTTGCTACTAATTATTTACAATATGATTCACAGTTATATGTGCTCCTTCTACTATATACTAGACAGTCTGATAACAATTGTCTGTAAAGCTTTAGAACATTTGAAGGAAAAGCTGTAAAGAAGCAGATGGAAAATAAGATAAAAATTTAATGGGGGATTATATATGACAGATCATGCCAGACCAGCTTGGTCTGTTGACAAAGCAAAAATTATCCACATGGGAAAGAGAGCAAAAGGATATATTCAACTGGTCTGAAGCACAGTCTGCTGGGGATGATGCAGCATAGGACAAGAGATGTAAAGTAAGAAAAAACCTGGCTAACTGGAAGACTGTTAAAAAGGGAACAGTGTTGCTGGAGGAGGGCAACTAGTGTAATTCCTCAAGGATAGGTTTTGAGTCCAATAATATGCAATGTTTTTATTGGTGACCTTGGCACCAAGAGTAGCAGTGTGCTGATGAAATCTGCTGATGATACAAAGCTGAGAGCAGTAATCAATACAGAGGAGCATCAGAATAATATACAGGAATTGCTGGATGACCTTGAGGACTGGAGTAATAGGAACAGGAGGATAACATGTAGTACCATGTGCAAGGTCGTGCACTTGGAGACTAATAAGAAGGATTGCCATCAATGGGAATACAGCAGTTGCACATGAAAAAAAGAGGAGCAAATTTGCATATTAAGTTAACTACAGAATGTCTATAACCATAAAGAAAGTACATCCAATGTATTTCCAGCAATGATAGAAAAGCACAAAGGCATTATTGAAGTGGCCAGAAAGACTTTTCTTATAGTATTTTCATGTACATGAAGTTATCTTTAAATATTTTAAACCAAATAGATGCTGTGGTAGGCTACCTCCAAAGAGGACTCTCAGTATATGGATGTGTGAGTGAGTTACCACAGATTTGGAAGGAGCAGTGGTTATCTAGCTATACTGAAGTAGTTTCTGCTAAGTATTTGCCTGCCTGCTCTTGCCTAATGGTAAATTCAAAGTAGTTTCTCTTCACTCTCACTGAAAGATGAGCTGCCTTGAACTTATCAAGGAGAAAGATTATAGTAACTACCATAAGGTGGCTAATTAAGTATATAAAGGCATGAGTTCTTGTTCTCACATTCTAAGTTATTTTGCCCACACTAGCCAAATGTCTTGGTTTTAACCACAATAGAGATCATTTTCCTCATAGAAACTTGCATGATGCTGCGTTTTGAATTTTTTTGTGACAACATTGGTGATAGCACACTCTTGATTTTAGTTGTTGCAGAGCAACAGGTCGAGGACTTTTCTGTATCTTGGGCTGCCCTGCCAGTGAGGAGGCTGGATCTGGTAGAAGATCAGTCGCTGACCCAACTGGCCAAAGGGATATTCCTTATCATATAGCGTTGTGCTTAGCAATAAAAGCTGACAATGGATGATACAAGGTTTACCTAGTAAACAGTCTTTTACTCTCATGAGATCTTGCACTTTTATATTTCTGATCCTTTCTCTATCCCAACTGGGGAGAATGAGCGAGCAGTTGTGTCTGTAAATATGTAAAGAAAGCAGACACCAGAGGTGAAGAAAAGTTCTTTAAGTTAAAGCAGTCTTAAGACTGAGTAGCATTTAGTTGGCTATGAGTTATGCTCTGGATGGAAATTATTGACTGGTTTCTGATCTCAAGAAAGGATGGGTTGTCTGAACAGTTTTCTGATGAGCATATTGAAGGTAAGAAACCTAAGTGCTTTTGGATGTATAGCTTGAAAATATCTTAATGGCTGCCAAATCTATATTTGTAATTCTCGTTAGTAAGGTGTTTCATGTGTGGAAAAAGTATGAGATGGATATTTAGCTTGTGAAATTGTCTCAGGACAGGACACTTCTCTAGGAAACATTCATTCCCTTTTATGCTTTTCTAGTACTGAATTATGACAAATGAAGACTCAGTACATTGCACTCCTATGTTTTTTTTTTCTATTATTCTAATCCTGTTTCTTGAACATCTTCTATTGCTCCAAAGCATTGTAATGAAAAGAATATTTAACTTGAGTCTATTTAACAAAAATAGAACCTCTGTATATTAATAACAGTAAGTGAGCAATGAGTGTATGACTCCAAGCACAGATGAATTTTAGTGTTACTTTACATACCAGTGTACTTTTTTCTCATTTATATTTTTAATATGGTTTTTTAAAACTGTGATTATGAATTGCTTCTTTCCTGCAGTACAAGAATGAAGGAAACTCTTGAGGTAGTGACTGGTTAGTCTGATGTATGTGAATGTTATTAAACAAATCATGAATTATACACGTAAAATATGTAAAAAATAAGTATCATTTATTTATTAATTCCATAAATGAATTAAAAGAATGACCAAATGCATTTGAGTAGTCTGAAGAGGATACTGAAATGGAATTACCCATAAACAGAGAAGAAAAAGCAGATATTCTCATTCTGTGTTGAGAATCTATGGCCTGAAAAGTACAGTGATTAGAAACTTTGGTAAAAAAGACCAAAGATGCATTTCTAGAAAGCATGTGTGTTAATGTGTTAATACATTTGGGGAAACAGTTATGTATTGAAAATGATGCCACCCATCATGTTGCCATGGATACAGCAAGATTTTAAAATATTCTTAAGGCTTATATTTTTGATTGTTTTTAACTGAGATCTCAGGTCAGAAAAGCATATGACTATCTACTTAATTTTAGGTACATAGATAGATTTAAAGGGAGAAAACAGAAGTAGGGAACTTCTGTTCACATGACTTCAAAGATGCTTAGAGAGATGTTCGCATGCAGGGAACTGAGGTTGCAGGCAGAAAAACTTCCTGGCTGTCTGAATCTGATATGTAGTTGTTCCCTTTTGTCCATCCTACTGTAAACAAATCGGATTGTTTAATTGCCAAGAGAGCCTCAACCCCCTTCAGCAAAATGTGTGGAACTAGAATTGAGAGGAAATATGTAATCACTAACAATGAGAGCCTCAACAGAACAGCAGCAAGCTGCAGGAAGTCCAGCATACTGCTCCATTTCTCCTTCTGGCTGCTTTGCCTGTGAAAAACAGAAACATGTTACTTCATGCTTCATTTTCCAATCTTCATTAGCTGGCTGAAGAAATCAGTAAATGATACTCTACCCTTTTTCTCCATATTGGGTGTATTTATCTGAGAGAAGTGATGGTTGTAACGCTGAACTGATGACTCGTAAACAAGTCTTGCTGTTCCGAAGTGTCTTTTCATTACATGATAGAGTCATAGAATTCTATGGTTAAAATTATTTTCAGTATTTCCCATGATGGAGAGTTTCAAAAAACTTAGATGCAAATTTGATTACTTGAATTTAAAGAAAATGTCTGAAAAGTGATCTGTATTTTTATGTATATTTTTTTACACTTTTACAGAGTTATATAGCATTAAGGAAAATGTTTATTAGGAGAGATTTAAACAACTATTATATTTCCTTCAATTTTTAACCTATTTCTCTCCTATTTGTTTTCTAATGAAGCAGCTATACAGCACGGGTTTGTTTGTTTTCCCATTATATCAATTTTGATAAACATTTTTGACCAAATGCAGATATTTATAATAGTTTGGAACCAAGCGATTTTCAGAAGCACTCTGATAGGTTTCTTTCCAAGTAAGCAAAGAACAGTCAACATCAGAAACCAGGCAAGGCATTTTTTACACTTTTTTTTCTAGATTTTATGTCACAGTAGTCACGTGCAATCCTTGTAGTCTAAAATATAATACTTACGCTGTTGGAATATTGTCAAAGTAAGGCCAATCCCACACATTTTATGGCCAAGATATTTCTTAGTGAAAAATACTAATGCACAAAATCAATGTTCAAAGCAACCTAATTATTAAAAAATGAGTGACAGTGCAGTTCCCGGCATTAATGAAGATCATGGAATACAATTTCATGCTTTCTTTTAAAAATGTCTCCCTACATAGATAAGCACAGGTAGTGTGATGGTTTTGTAATCCAAGTGCAAGTTTTACTCTTACATCTTTGTGCCACATAGTACTAATAATGTGGAATCCTTTCTCCTAGGGGAAAAGATAAGCTATGCTTGATGTAAGAGTTTGATTAAATAACAGTTTTCTGATACTGAGCTTTATTAGATAATTCTAGGGCTTTTTAAAGCAAAATTCTTCTTCTTTGCAAAGTGGTTTTCCATGTAAAATGAGGTCAAAAAATATATTGTGAATCAGTTGAAGCTAAACGAAATTTGACAGTCTTTGAATTGAATTGAATTGAATTGACTTGTAAGCCACAGGTTAATTAACAAGAGCAAAAAAGAATTTTAAAATTCCGTTAGTGACTGAATATTTATTTTCCAGCATTTGTGAACTTCTGAAATTGTTATTTTGAGAACAGAGATGATTTTTTTTATTATGAGTATCTACTCCTGTCCATGAGTTTATGTATTCAAGTCATGTTAATCATCACAACAAATAAGAAATAATTTTTTAGTTCTAATTTATTGCAATTTTCTAAAATCACAGAACTGTCATTGGCCTATCAATAACATTTAAAGTATTGAATAGAGCACAGGGGACTGCTATAGATCCTGTTCTCAGAGCATTCTGCGCTCCCCAATAGCAGTGACACTGGCCTAGCTGTTTCAATGTAAAACATTTTAAAACAGTTTTAGTCAACAAAGAGGCCACATCCTTAATGAGTTTGTCCCTATTCCTGTTTCCTTGTTGGTACTAATTGTACAGCAGAGCTGCAGAGTGAAGGAGGCAGGCAGGGACCTGTGCCCGACTGCTGTCCAAGCAGGGCCAGCTGCAGTATGGTACTCATGACTGTGTGTCCAGTTGGGTTTTGAAACTCCATGGCTGGAGATTCCACAACATCCCTGGGAAAGCTGCTCAAGTGTTTCACCGTACTCACAGCAAAAAAATGTTTTTTTTTCAGTAAGTACTGTATGGTATACACTTCTTACTTGATGCTTCCTAGTTTCTTCATATGAGACATAGTTCAGGCCAAAAGAAAAGAGTTACGTCTGTTTTGATTTAGTATGGAAAACTCAGAGATGAGATACTGTGTCCCACTTCAGCTGTGTCTGTTTGGATAAAACAATCCTGGTGAGATGCTCCCGGACAGCAAGGCGTGCAGGTATGAAAGAGGTATCTCCATGCCTCCGCTTGGAGGTCTCTCAGCCTCCAAAACACTGTGGGTATCTGCAGTACATTTTCTGGACCTGACATGCTGGGACTTCAAAACCATGAGCTGTCTGGTAGAGCACGGGCTGGCACAAGTGCAGCAATCACAAAAACGCCATGACATCTGAGTGGTACCCAATCCATCACTGCGCTGAATTACATAGCTGCAGCTGGTCCTGCATGGTGAACAGGTTAGGTGATCTCTTAAAATCCATTTCTAGCTTCTGTGTCTCCACAGTGATACAAAAGCCTTATTGTACAATATTAAATTGGACAATATTAAAAACTCAGTTTTTCACTGAAATCTTTACTAAGACAAATTAATTCATTTTGGGTCTTCAGATTTCAAACATTCAGGTCCTGCACAATATTACCTTGAATATTCATTTGTGAAGATTTAATTTCTGATAACTGCACATGGAGCAGGGATAGTACCCTTATAAAATGACCCAATCTTCCTACCTGCTCCACAAGCAAGGACTTCTCCTTGACAACAATGAAAAAATGAAAAAAAATGTTTCTTTTTAGACAGTGTGTGATTTCTGAAGTCATTTGCTGTAGTTTTTTTCTTTAATATGATTTTTAACTTACCAGCATTAAACAAGTTGAACCAAGAAAGCAAAAGATCTTAATTCATGTATGCGCACATAACGCACAGTTCCTCAACCACCCCCATACCCAGACCCATCCCTGTCCCCCAAATTCTAAACCCTACAGGTGGGGTGGGGCAAGGGTAGTAATGATCACTGGTCAGACATGGCCCACCTTTGCTGCCTACCCAAGAGTCTTCCCAAAAAATGTTGGCTGCCTGGGGGTGCTCGGGAGCATTCCATGCTCAGGGATGACCCTTACATCCAAAATTCTGACAAATATGAGTTCTTGTTAAAAAATTGATAGAGCGCATACTCATTCAAATGATTTCAGATTATAAACTGCTTGATGCATAGAATTAAGAATTTCATAAATGCAGTTGGATCCAACAGATTAGAATAGATGAAAAGGAATTTTTCCTATCCCTCAGGAATTATGCAAACTTTAATGTTCTTGTGTTAATTAAATTATGTTTTAAAACTTTAAATTCTAAAGATAAATAAAACGAGGTAAAAACATTGTATTCAAGTTTACTCTGTGCCTATTTCCACCAATATTTCTGTTTTATCTAAGTTTATTTAAGTTTATTCTGTTTAAGTTAAATCAGTTTTCTGATTCAAATTAAGCACAATAAGGTTACATTTAATCAATTCATTTTTTTTTAATGTAGAATGTGGACACTAAAATACTAAGCTGCAGCTTGTAATACAGACCTGCAATAGGTAACCACATCTGTTACTCTTAGAACCTGATCCTAAGCAAGCTTTGATTGAAATTCACCAGCCTGCAGATGCTTGCAGGTGTATTTACAGATAGGAAACACTGATAGCAAGATAAACAGCTCACAGCCTTTATTCTTTATCTGCTACAACAAGAATTTCACCTCATTGGTATAGAATTCCCATGGAAATCAATCTATGGATCCAGTAAAGTAACCTCTCTCTGCTGAATACACTAAACACTGTTTAGTTATGTTGCTGAGAATGTGTCAGTCCTTATTTCCTTTGAAGACTTCCAGGACTGAACAAACCTGAATTTTGCTGCCTAAAAGATGCTGAGCCAAAGCGAGGTCAAGTTTGGGTTCCTCCTCTCAGTGGGAAGTGAAGGTGCAGCATGACAAGACAGGTTCTGGAGGAAGAATACCGGAAAATCAGAGCTGCTGATCAGCTTGCTTTAAGGAAAGGCAGTTCATGGGCTACCACTGCTCTCCCCCATACAGTGAGAACTCCTTCAGGAGCAGCAACCAAGGACATACCAGTGCTCTTCCACAAAGTGGGCCACAGGAAATTCTACAAAGGTTATTGCCCTACGTGTTGGTAAAAAATAACAACATTCCTTAACATTTACCATTGTTGTGAATAAGGAAACTAAGTTTTGCCATTTGTGTTTAGGTATTTGCTAGTTCTAATTACTATGCAAAGCACCGGTAAACCTGTGAAGAATGATACTGCATTTCTCTCCTGGTAAATGAAGAGCGGGCTGATGTTATATCGCTTTTCACTTTAGAAATACGCAGTTCAGTCTCAGCACTCCTTGAAGTATGATAAATCATGGCACCAGTGTGCTCCATCTTACTGATAGTCAAAACACCCAACTGAATCACAGCATTCTTTAAGCATTTGCCTCTAAATTTTCGAAACAAGGAATGTAATGCAGCCCACAGCACATTTCCTATCTGTCTAGTCCAGGAAGAGGATATATGGAGACTTTATTTGGTGGTGGTATTAAACACAAGCTATTCAATCTAGTGTATGAGATACAGAGCTAAGAGGAATTACTGAGATCCACCATGAAGAAGAGTGAGAATGATGATTAACGCTGGATTCACTACAATGGAGCCTTCTCTCTTATGTACTCAGGGAGATCACACAGGAATGTGAATTCAGCAGCTCAATTCTTATTAAACTTAATAGGCATTGTACACTGTAATGCCTATGTGTTCTCTGAAAATGTAGTCTTGGATACTTATGACTTGGACTTTCAGCATGTTCCAGATGTAGTATTAGTAATAGTGTATCTATATGTCTGAGAATAAGGGCTATTTGAGCAACTAGCAAATGTCAAGATAGATAATTAGCTATGGGGAAAAGAAAAAAGCAAAAATCTGCAATGGATGTCATTCAGATTACATTGTTTAGCCATTTATAGATCTGGCTTAATAAAGGCTCTGAATAAGTGATGCAAGAATTGCCAAAATTTACAATGACTTCTTCATGAGAGATATTCTCACTAGCTCTAAATAGAATTTGGATCTAAATCATCACCACAGAATGCAATGTGAATACTGAAAATGAAGGGTTCATTTATAACCATTGCGATGATTTTATCACTTGAGTACTCTTGATGCAGGACTGATTATACTGAAGGAGCAAGAGATAAGTATACAAGGAGGGGTTTAAGCTGGAGTTTAGATATTTATGTTTCTGACTGTAATCTTCGCTCCTCTGCAGGCACTGTAGTTTTTATCTCATTGTGTCCTGGCAGCTATAAGTAAGCCCAACTATGCCCTTATCTTTTTGGAATCAAACCTTTCATCGCTTGACAAAGACACAAAAAATGAGATCTTCCACTAGAGCTCCCAGAAGGAGTCTGTCATCTATTCTCCCTACAGTTCATGTGTTAACATACATGTAGGACCAAGTCTGTACAAAATAAAAATAATGATGTGGCTAGATCTTTTGTATCATTAACCTATCGTCAGGGTGCTAAATGAGAAACTTCCAGACTTCAGTGTTCTTCCAGGTCCTTGAGCTTTTAATACATTTTCTGCTTAATGTGGACTACAGAGCTGGAACTGGGTCTATGAGCCTGTAGCTCATAGAAATTGATGGCATTTTCTCTGAGGTCTGAGAGAGGAGGTACACAAGTCTCCCCACTTTCAAGGGCAGCCCTCACACAGAGCTGGTCCCTGAAGTACGGGCAGGAACAACCTCGCTGCTGGCAACATCTCCTTCATCCCAGTCTTCGGCACCTCCCTGCTAACAGGGAGCACTCTGTTCTTGCTCACCTAAAGAAAATGAGCTCACTCAAAGCCTTGTAAGTCTTATATTGGGTTTATATCAGATTCTCAAAGATCTTTGGGCATCTCTTTGATCACCCATTTGCTTAAATCCAATATTTAATTTTTATTGATGCCTGCAGAGCTACCGCTGTGCTGTCTTATGTTGAAGGTACCTAAAACTTGTTTGTGGGCAGGCATATTGGTACTAACCAGAGACTCTTTTCCACGTTAACTAGTTCTGACCATGCTGCAGGCCCTCAGACTAACTATAGCAGTGTCTATTTGAGAAGAAAAAACAAAGGACATCTCTGCAGAGCAGCAGCTCCCTGCAGCCCGGGACAGGCCCATGGTGGAGCAGGCAGAGCAGATCCCCATGTGCAGCAGGGATGTGGGGCAGAAAGTGACCATGAAGGACTGGCAGACTATGAAGCATTATTGACTCACTGCAGTCCCTATTCCCCTTGCCCTGCTTGGGGGGAGGAGGTAGAAGAGGGTGGATGGGTGGGGAAGGTGTTTTTGTTTTTTTTTGTTTGTTTGTTTTTCATTGCTCTAGGCTGTTAGTAATAGGCTGTAAATTCCATTAACCTCCCTCCAGAGAGTCTATTTTGCCTGTGATGATGATTAGGTGAGCAATCTCCTTGTCCTTATCTCAACCCATGAGCTTTTTCTTTCATCATATTTTCTCCTTCTGTTCCTTTGAGGACGAGGAGTGACAGAGTGGTGTGGTGGAGCTTAGCTAGAAATCAGGGTGAAACTACCACACAGTCATTTTACAGAGATGATGTTCTTATTAATCCTAGGTATTTTTTTGTATGTATTGACCACTAAATTACTGTTTTGCCCCTGATCTGATGCCCAATATGCTTGCAAAGTGTCTTTGTATGTGACAAAAGACACTTGAACAAGGTGATGTAAAGAGATTTGGTTATAGTACTAGATAGTACAGTCAGTAAGCCTCTCTAACTTTCCTTCTGTATTTATCTCTGACAAAGACCTGTGAACATGTTGCCCTTATGTGAGGTGGAGCAGTGATAAACAAAAGACCTGAGTTTATATATCTACTCTGCTTGATTTTGGTAGACGATTTGAAAGCCACTTCCAGGGCAGCATGTATGCTATCTGACCACTCAAATAACTTCTTGCTGTCTTTTGTAGATGTATTTGCAAGATGGGAGTTGTACAGGATCCCATTTGGAGGAAGATGTTGAGAGTCAATCAAACACTGTAGCTAAGCAGCCCAATCCTTCAGCATAGATAGCTGCTTACTCATAGAGCTCTGAGGATCTATTTCCCATGTTTTTCATCCTTGGTATCTGCACTCCAAAATGCCTTTTAGATTCTTTCTCTGATCCAATCAATCGGTTATAAGCATGACCTACTGTTTTGCCAGTGCACGGGGTCAGCACTGGGGTCACAGACACCAAGTTAAATCAGTGCATTTATCTTTACTTACATTTAAAGCAATGAGATAATAAGTGAAATGATAAAGCAAGAACAAAACAGAACAAGGCAATGCACCTAACCATTACTATGTGAGGATAGCGATAGGGATTAAGAAAGATACATCACCAGTTGCCCTAATACTTTACCATCATACAGATTCACTGTCACTGAGAAGCCCCAGTTGCAGTGAAGATTTGCCTTTCCCAGCAGCTGGGAAGTCCTACACAGTGCATCCATTCATAGGTGAGGTCTCCGACTTTGCTATAAGAGGGTCCAGCTTTTATACTGTTGAATAAACAAGTTTATGTGACAATCAGGTGGAAACATCTGGCTTCATTCTCCCTTTGGATTCCACCTCAAGCCTGGCCAGGGCTCAAGGAGGAACCGAGGATGTTTGTGTACTAGTAGGTCTTGACACTATGCTTCTAAACAAGGAAAGGTTAGTACATTCTCATAACACTTATCTAAGCTACATCTCTTGCTAATGAAATGCTTTGTCCAGTATATGTATTTTGCTAATGATCAGATACTGATGATATATAATGCTTGGCTGTGAAATTCATCTAGACATCAACTTTGGTTCGAGGCCTGCTGTTTAGACCTTAGTATTCCACCTCCCTTAAGCATGCAAGGAATATCTGTACATTTAATCTACCAACATGTTCAACGTAATTAAGATCTTTATTAAACGAGAACTATAATAGTACTATACATATAATATACTATAAGTATTGTCATAAGATGTAGTTATTAAGTTAGGTTATAACTTGACCCCAGTATCCTCAAACCTATCTGAGTTTAAAAGTCTTCTCTGTTGCTAACCTTTACTTTAAAAATATTTAGCTTGCATCTCTTAAATTCCGTCAAACACAAGACGTCTTCTCTTGTGTTAAGGCACATTCACTGGTCTGAGTCACAGTATTTCTTATTTCAACCATGAACTGGATTTGACAGCCAACTTACATTAAATTTCTAAAAATAGGACTGCTTAATGAAAATGCTGACAGACCCTTATCTGTAGTAACATTAGTGGGCGCTACTCTAACCAAGAAAATGACTTTCAACTTATTTACTGAAAATGAGATCAGATGACCATTTTTAATTCCAGTTAAAATATGCAGTCATGCATGGATATGAGGCTCAGATGGCCTTTAAATAAGTTCATAATTTAGTTATCTCTCTGAGAAGACTTAAGAATTTATCTCAAATGTAAAATTTATATTAATTTTTTTAATGTTGAAGAAGCTACTTGGGAAGGACTTTTTTATTAGTTGGAGTTATAACTATTGGGTTTATCTTGAGCACTTCTCAAGTTTTCATTATTGGATTTTAACTTATTATATAGCTAGGCTTCATCTAAATCGTAACCTTTCATTACCACTGTTACATTGATTTCTACAAGCCTTCAAGGCATAGTTGACCTTTGTACACGAAGGAGGCATTTCTTTCCTCTGTATTAAAAAGGTGATCCACACATTTTATTAAATCTTTAAAAGACAGCATTCATTTACAAAATGAGAAAACACATAAACTGTATGGAACTACAGAGTTACCCCTTTCATTTAATTATAATTTGTTCCATATTGTTCTTATATGTATGCTGTCATTGTATATTCTTATACAGGAAATGGATCAGATCCTTATTTGGAGTTTAGAGGAAAATAGCAGAGATGTTGTCTTATATCCTCTTACATCATGACAAAACCTTGACAAAGATTTAGAGGAAGAAATTCTGGGTTTTCATTCTCTGATTAAAAAGTATATGTATCTATTATTTCCATTTTAAAACTGCAGGGAAATTCATAGATTAGAGTCAATATTTTATATTATTATTTATATTTATTATTGAAAACTATACAGCCATTATTAATTACCAAGGAACAAAATATTTTCTTAAAACCATAAGCTTCTTTATTTCATAGACACTATCATGCTTTTGTATTTATTTCCAATCAGTAACCAAGCTTCCTTATTGAAGAACACTATTACTGTCACACTACAAAACACCTATTAATTGGATAATAACAGCTGACAATTTGTATGTGGAAATTGTATATATTTTCTTGTGAAAAAATATGATAATTTTCTCTTTAATTATGTGATAAATTATCCCATGGGAAAATTATGTTTAATTTTTTTGTCTGCTTGTTCTTTATTCTTTACATGTCTGGATTCCATTTTAGCTACTTCAAGTTGACCGAATTTGAAATATGTATATATAAATTTCTTCATGTATTTTGTTCTTTCAACCTTTGCAATACCTTAGGTGCACAGCCAAAGCACATGTGGTTGCTTTTCAGACATCAAGAGTAGATCCAGGGGGAGGTTGGACTCGATGATCTCTAGAGGTCCCTTCCAACCCCTACAGTTCTGTGATTCTGTGATTCTGTGATCAAGATCATTTTCCAAGTATAAACTCAGTGTCTTGACCAGGGCTTGAATGCATGCCAAGGGAATAGTACCACACACTTGTCCTTCTCTGATACTTCTTCTCAAGCTGCTGATCCCTGTTACAGACAGGAAATTGAGCAAAAAATGTCCTTGGACTGGATGTTTTCCAGAGATGTATTGCTTGGCTGAATCTAGGCAAATTTTCACAGGTCTGATAAAATTTAGTCTGAGGAGTATGATTAACTCTTCTGATCAATGTCAGCTGCCACCTTGGAAGCATGAGGTCAGGAGAAGTTTATGGTAAGACTGCCAGGCTTCACGTAGGTAAAGCTGCACACTGCAGCTGCTCTCACTATTAGAAATGACTGCATCATTGTTGATTAAATTTCCCAGTGAAGAACTAATTGGACTCAGCATGAAGAATTCCACTTTATCTTAAGATGAGATCCTTCTGTGTTCTTTCCTTCTCTATGGTGTGGACTGAGCACAACAGAGCTAGCAGGAGTGAAGGATATGAAGATTTAGAGGCACTTGCTTATTAGTCATACATCAGTACTAGATCTTGTCTCCTTCAGTGGTATCTTCATACAGAGCTAACACTGATGACAGCATAAATATCAGAAAATCTTTCTTAGATGAGATGTAATTGTATGAGAGTGTATGCAACCATCTCAGACCAATTTCTGCAATATTTAGGTAATGTTACATGTTTTGAGATCTTCCTGCCTCTTGTATGCTGCATTAAGTCAGCTCCTGGGGATAAATTCAGAGGCAGTGTTATGTATCAGTGCTTTTCTCTAAAAGCAAAGAATAGCTCAGGACTAGGTACTGGACCAGGTAGGTGCTCGATTGTGGTTCAGTGCTGTATCAGAGGTTGCTTGTCTCCTACAAAGAAAGGGGAGCAGTCAGATGGAGGCATTGCATTGCCTGAGGCTCACATGACTCCAGTTTGGCTCATACTGGAGTTGGGAAAAATGTAGTATCTTATTTTTATACAAACAGGCAGTTGAACTACAAAAGCCATTTATTTCATAAGAAATCACATGACTCATGGAGAATGATCACTATAGATTCTTTTTCATATTCAAAGACAAACAAGGTACCTATTAAATGCATTTTAATAGCAACATCTGGCTCTGATGTGAGCTACCCAATTAAGAAAGGATCTATTTCCCTTTAGGCTAATTGTGTTTTCCATTGCATTTAAAATATCATGTTTTTTTTATTATGAGATCATATAAATTCAGATCAATTCATCCATATCAAAAAGATAATATAAATAAAACATACAAACTAGTTTGTTTCTATTTTCAAGCTAGGTATAGATCAATTTAGGCATAACTAAGCAGCAGTAGCCTGCACTCTAGAAATCATTTCAGTTTGAAAATTCATAATTTTTAGATGAATTAATAGATGATATGTGAGATTCATATGACTCACACGTGTGAGAGAGGGAATGAGAGTAAGCAAACTCTTTTCCCAACCACATATTAATTATGGATCTCATGGCTTTAACTTTCCAGATAAAAGCTGAGAACCTTTTAGATTCTCATAATTTGCATAGTATTAGTAATAAATGAACCATCAAAAGGTCATATTTTGGAAAACAAAGTTCAAATAAACAGTGCTGGAGTTTTCTGCACAGCTCAGTTTCATTTGGGAGTAAATTTGGATGGTTTGGTTTGAATTGAAAACATATTTCTGAAGACATTTTAATGTTGCTAATTTCTCACTAAATAGCATTAGTGTTGAAACAAAGCTAAAATTATTTGTTTCATCAGTGATGTGCTACTGTGTGCTTGCTGCCAAATTTTACGTGCTACATATACTTTAAAAACATACCAATAAATACAGGTGTAGAAACATAAACAGGCACTTATCATTGGTGTCAATTTGATTTTCTGTGAAAATCAAATGTGGCACAGGTTATTTTGTATCACTGTCATTAAAGAAAATAATTGGAAGATGCTGGCTTAAAGCATTAAAGAAACAAAGGGAAAGGTGCCTATTAATGAGACTTTGTTTTCAAGACCCTACAGTTAAAGTTATTAAGGCGTTTTCTGATCTCCTGAAACCAAAAGTTTATGTTTTTCTAATGAAACCAGAGACTCTGAGGTAATAACTTAGTGCTGAGAATCAAAGTTTTGGGAAAATGATGAACCTCTCAAGATCTATGAAAAGCCTTGTGGAGCTGAACACTGCCATCTATCTTTCTTTTTCTTGCTTTTCAGTGTCTGTGTACTGGTGGTACTCTAAGCTGACTGCCCACTGATCTTGCTCAAAGATGTGTAATTTTTTTTTTTCTTTTGGGAATTATCACCCTTTCACTGATGTTCTTGGTAGTCTGATCAGCAGATCAGTACATCAAAACAATTAGTGCTGATGCTTCTGTCCTGTATGTGTTTATAGAGGCTTTGCTGCTGTGGCTACTTGCTCATCAGCTCAGGAGAGTTCAGACTGATAGGAGAGCAGAGGGTCTTTTTGGATGTGGAATGGCTCTGGAGGATGTTTTACCTGCTCTTGGAGGTTCAAGTGCACCCTGCTCGTGTGAGGATGCTCCATATGCACTGGGGAGTCACAGCAGCTTCGTCCACTCATTGGTTCAGACCTCTTGTGTCTCTCTTTGAGGCTGCTGACATAAGTAAGCTTCTGGGTTTTCTAGCTATTGCTCTAAGTCCAAGCCACTGTGTGACAAATAATGCCATGATTTCAAAACAGAACTGTTCCAACCTAAAATGTTGATCTAGATACAAGCTATGTTATCGTGACTATTTTCTGTAATCTTGTCCTGCTGTTATTTTAGTGTATAAAACCACAAGTCAAGCAATGTAGAGATAATGCTGGTAATTAATAAAACCACTTATTAAATGGCTCTGGAAGCTCTGCACTTTTTAAATTCTAGGTTTCAGGCATTCACACTATCATACTCAAATGTACTATTCTGTAAATTGCTGTAATTTTTAAATGTTAAAATTGGGCATGAATTAGTGTTGTTTAGTGACTGAAAGTGCAAAAAAATAATTAGTAATATGTGGGTTAGGAGTTAGGAGATTGCTAAGTATTTTGTGACAGTTTAGCACTCTGAAAGCATCTCAATCTCCTTTGACCTCTATCTCTTTGGACTGAGTTAATCATTCCTTAACAGGAATGTTGCTTGCTAGGATATTCACCAGTTATGCTCCTCTTCTCCTATCCCTCCAGACTTAGTAAAGCAAGGATTGAGATACCACATTTCCTGTTGCTGCTGAAACAGTCTTCATAGAATGTAATCGCAGACAGCAATTTAATTGCCAGTAACTTTATTTCTTCACAGTAAGATAAGCCTTACCTTACCAGTATCTAGATATTACACTGACAGGTTTATTGGCTACGTCCAGGGTAGTGCAGTTGCAGTTCAGAATGACAGCAGAGCAAAAGTATTTCAGCTAGATGTTATAAGAAAATAAATACACTGGAAGAGGAAAGCTAATGTTTAAATTAAAAAATATATATTAAACTATAGTGGCATAGCTTGTGCTGAAGTAGCACAGCTACTTCAGTTACTACAGTGCCTTGAAGTTGTGACACACAAGCAGGACACAGTTCGGTGACCCTGTGTCCACATACATTGACTCCTCATGCACAGCATGAGGTCTCCTGAAGAAAACCATCAGAGAGCAGAAGCGTCATAGTCCTGAAGAGGGAGATAGGTATTTTAGGGGCCCAGAGGTACAGCTGTCCCCAGACTGCAGGAAGCCACACACAGGTCACGAGAGTGAGTGCTAGAGCCTGACTGCCAGTTGTTGGCATTTAGATGGGATTTCAGTCCTGAATATCAAGACTTTCAGAAGTCTGAACTTCTGCATTCTCAGAGGGAGAGGAAGATACAGTGTCATCCTTTTAGAAAAGAAGTGAAAAGGAAACAGGAAAGAAAAGGAAAGCAATGGAAAATAAGAGAAAAGGAAAGAAAAGAAGAGAGAAGGAAAGAAAAAAAAATAAAAAATAAGGTGTGCTGGGTAGGATAAAGCTGCAGAGAGGGTGGTGATGGCTTCTGGGAGGAGCAGGGTGCCTCCCTGCCTGGACTGAAGAGAGTAGGGTGTTCTTACTGCTGCTCATCACTGGGTGGCTTTGCCTCATTCTTGTGTTGAACTGCAAATTGACTGAATCAGAGACTCAACACTAGAAACACTGTGGATTCACTCTACTGACTGTCAAGAGTGAGGATCAGACTGTGAAATTTTTGGTATATCCAGCATTACACTCTGCATGATTTCAGCATACCAGTAGTATCCCAATTGTGTTATTTTCCTGCATCCACCCCAGAAGCAGGTACAGACAGGAATGACTTCCAAGAGTAGAGATGCTGAGAATGGAGCTGCCATTTCTCCATTTTTCTGCCCTGAACATGTTACTTGAATTTCTCCACTGAACATCAGGCTGCCATGAGCTAGCATGTCACAGTTATACTGCTGTAAATGTCATTGCACTGGTTCAGGACAAGAATCATTACAGAAAAACATGTATAGAGATGATAAGTACTTTTCTTCACACTTGCTCTTTGTATGTCCCTCCTGCATTTAGTCTTCTAAGCCTGTTTGTGCTCAGTTACTTTCAAAAGCATCGTATACCTTTTATATAAATAGATATGGTTGAGACAGGAATTTTGCAGGCAATAGCAAGCTATCTGCAGACATTGAGGAATTCCTGTCATGTGCGGGCTAGTCACCAACTTGTTCAAATCTGATTGCCTGAGGAAAGGTACTTTGTGAGAAAAATTTGCCTTTTCAGAGATGTTCAGGGTGCTAACTGAGCTGCCTTAGCTTTGCATAACCTTCCTGCTCTGAGTTCTTAATCATATATGTAAATTGGTCACATTAATTTTGCTCACAGCTGAGGCAGGTTCAAATGGGATTTTGGAAATGCTTCTGAAACAGTGACATATTGCTGAGGTGTTGATCACCAACGTCACGTGAAGAGTATAAAGAATTATCATCTAGATTATAGATTCATGAAGGAGGAAAGAGTTTTTGTTACGAATTTAGGCTATACTGAGCATATCAGGGTCATATTCAGTTGTTGAGGTGTACAATCAACAGTACAATATGTACAACATGAATTTCAAATAATTTTTGTGAGACAGGTAAAATCATAGTAGATTAAAATAAGTTTTTTCAAATGTATCTGCACTCTCCACGAAGATGCAACTCTGAAAGAACAGGCAGCTGCATAGAATTGAAGGGAATCAGGTATCTGGGCTTGTGCGCACTGAAGTCTTAACCAAGGAAAAGGGTAGTGACTCTATGAATTTGCTCATTAATTTAAATTTTATTCAAAGATTTGATTCTCTAACTCTGGATGTAGTGCTAATGTTATAGTGGTTGAACTGGTGAGATTGTTCTCATAGGCTAGGACTTCTCACAAATCTCCTGACTTCCTTCAGAAGAACATACAGGACTTCATTCCCTGTACTGGGGGTAAAGAGAAAGTTCTTTGCAGCTGGATGGACTCACATTGACCACCTCTTCTGCTAACTCCCACGCTGTGTATAACCAAAGCAAAGGTAAGTGAGTTGGAGGAAGTACAGATTAGTTTCCTTCTACTAGTGCATGTGCGAATGTAGGAGAAATTATGAAAAGTGTGAACTGTTTGCCTGCCTGCCTGCCCTCTGTTGTAGTCAGAGATTGCAAAGGAAAGCTCAGTCCAGTCCAATTATTAACGAACAAGTGATTCTCTCTTTGTAAATATTCTTATGGTTTGATGTTTTGCAGCAGTACCCTGTCAGGGTGAACTTGGTTTGGTTTGGCTTCCTTTGAAATTTATATTTAAATAATATTTTGATACAATGTCTCATCCTTACATTTAGAAATTGCATTCAAAAGAAAAAGTCTCCTGGCAAGTTTATGATTTTTACACTTCTGACTTCTTGATCTCATTAATACTTTTTTTTAAATATGTATAGATGTGCATACACAGTGTTTGGCCTACAAGCCATCATATTGTTGTAACATAAAGGCTGACTTGTGGAACATTTTGCATGCCCTGCACTCAGACATATCACAAGCCAGCTTGAGGTGAAGAAGGATGTGCAGTATTTTACATTATCTACTTTAGCATAGTTATGTACAAACAGTAAAACTAAGGTAACAGTATTATTCCATGACTGCTTCAAGGAATCAGATGTCTGGAACCCTCTCTTGTGATCAGAAGAGATTTGGAAGAACTGGCACCTAACGGGTCATCCTCACCTGAATAAGCCAGAGCAGATTGTTCTGATCTGTGGAAAGAGAAGGAAACACTTTGGACCTTACTGATCTTGAACCACTGGAAAATTATGTAGATGTACCGGTGATTTGCAATAGAGCTTGAGGAAGAAAGAAAGGACCAATTCTGTTTTGTCTTTCCTTGTGCAACATTTTGACCTCAGAGACTAAGAACTGTCAAAAGCTACAGTCACCAGAACTAAAATCACAACATCAGGCTTGACTAATACATTTGAGGAATATATAATCCTTCGTTGCCAATGGATAAATTGCCAAGAAGTAGCGTATGAACAAATTAGTGTTTGATGTTGGTTTTTGTCTCTCAGAATATGACTCTCTCTGATTATGACAGTATGCAGTTCCCTAACAATAATAGCTGCAAAACTGTCTTAGTCTTATATCTGGCACTTAAAACGTAATGGCATTGCCAAAAATAATGCATCATAAAAAATTTTTGCTTTTATGTTTTTCCCCTTGTGACATGACTTTGGCTGATTACAGAACAATACTAATAGGAAGCATCCCGTTGTTCATCAGAATAGTCACAAAAACACTGACACAACTAATATGTTACTAAAAATCTATCAGGACATGTAATTTTTCACTATGTCACTGCTGAATAAAAAAAATTAGCATACTTTATATGTGTGTCTGTCTAGGCATATGATGCACATTTATGACATTTATCTTCTCGTCTGAGATATGAACTCTCTTGTGAAAGTAATTGATGCTAGCTATCAGATATTACTTACATCTTAATTTATTTCTTCAGTGTTAAGATTATGTAAGCTTTATAAGTGATGTTTGCATACTAATCTGCAAAGAAACAATAGTTTTCATTAAAAAATTGCTTATAAATGCTATGCAAGATGAATGTGTATGTACTAGTCTAGGAAGGGCTTCCAGTCTTCCAAAAGAGCCATACCAGAGGGTGCAACACCTTATGGTTATAACACTATGTATCATTTATCTCTAAAAGGAAAGACATTAAGAAGGTTGGCCTAACAAACTGTTACTGTTCGTATGATATTTTCCCTCAAAGCTATTCAGTAGCAGTACGTTAGAGCAAGGTTATGCAAAACTCATTTGTACATATATAATTTGAAAGCTGCTAGAGTTGTTGATGAAAGATTTTACATAGGGAACCCTTCTTCCATATTTCAGTCATGACAGCAATGTCTGAATTGTTCCCAGAGTGAGAAGTAAAACATCCAGTTGTGTGGGATTTAAAAGTGGTTCTTGTCAACAGATTTTGTCTACTGATTACTATGGTCTAAAACTGCTACTTCCACTATTCTTGATGCAGAGTTAATTCGGTAAATAGTATTTCAGTGTTCGTACATGAACAGTGTAGTTTTTATGGTCATACCTATGCAACTTTACACATGTATCTATTAAACAGCAGTTTCCAATTTTCTTCAGGTAAGTATCGCTGTCTTCATTTCACTAAAAATAGTTTACATCTTTCACATCACTGAAGTTACATGTTGCAGTGCGAAAGTAATACTGCAATGGTATATGTGAAACATTAACCTTGGCAGCTCTTTTATGAATGTATCTCTTTATATATTGTTTTGAGAAAAGAAATTTGCAATTCAAATATTTTGGCACAGGTAGTAGTTGAATTATGACTTGATTGAGACATATGGCAGTGAGAAAGTATAAATAATATCTTGAATGAGTAGTGCTTGAACAAATCACATATTTGCTAATTGTAGCAGTTGTAGTTGTACCCACTTAAAGTTTATTTGCTTTGTACACGCACCCATAAAAAGTATGCACTGAAAAATTTCAGTTACTATTGGCATTGGAAGTCTTTCTGAAAGTTCTTCATGTAGGTAGATTGTATCTCAGTACTGTGGCAAATGTGTGCAGATTTTTCAGTTTTGCTGAAGGGTACCACACATGAGAAAGGAAACTGAGGCAAGCAACCTGTCTTTCTGAACAAGGCTGCTTAGTCCTCATGTTAGAATGGAAGATCTGAAGTGGGAAGAGTAGAGGCTGGTGGTTTGCTGCATGGGTTGAGGTTGCCTTGTAGATCCACTGAAATTATTTTGAATAAAGAACTTTACTATTGGAAATGGTGTTTTTCTTTCCCAAATAATCTGTGTTTGTGAGAAAAACTGCCCCATGACTTCTTGTCTGCTAAACCCCTTACTGGGCAGAAGAGGCAGAGGAAGAGTCCCCTTACTTTTCCCCTCTTCACAAATACTAAAGAGTCTAGCAAAATATCCAAGCCAGATAACCATTTCCAGGTAATATATATTTTTTTTTTCATGTAAAAAATGGTCTTGGCTTAAAACACTTCGAAATTCTTTGAGGAAATAGAATCATCATCTTGCATCTAACCCACTGGGATTACAATGTGTGAGAAAGGTCATGCACAGAGGTTGTGGTTTGTGAGGGAAAGGAAGAGCTAACTAGAACTGGTAATTGCAGCCATGATAGGTGTACCCACTCTGTGCAAGTGTATATAGCTGTAGCATGTCTGCACTGTTTCCATTGACAAAATATTGCACACAAGGCAGAAAAATGCCCCCAGGAATTTTGGTCAAAGTAAGGTTCTTCTAGACATCGCCTAACTCCAGGCTTGTACATTAAAGCTCCAGTTTTTCCCTAAAAGTAGTTCGACATCAAGGAGCATAATTCGTAATCTAAAGAGAAAACCTAGGGTCTTGATCCCATGCTCATTAAAGCCAGCAGGAGTTTTGCCAGCATTTTGAGTAGGAATAGGTTCAGGTTGCGAGTGAGTCTACCTTTCAAATGACTCCTTCATTTCAAACCGCTGTCCCCCTTTTTGTTCTGCTAGGAGGTTTCTGTGAAGATTGCTTTTGAATACTATATTCCTTGTCAAACCTTACAGAGCTGACCCAGCTAGGTCAAACTACAGTGAAGAGTTCTTTGAATTATCAAACTGCTGTGGAAGAAAAGAAAAAAAAAGTAATTTTAAAATGTCTTAATACCCTGAAATGTACTAAATCAAAGTATTATGTGAATGATTTCTCTATATGCAGGTATATTCTGAAAGTCACTTTAATGTGATACTATCTTTCCTTCCCCTGTCGCATACTGATCATAATTCAATTCCTATAAAAATTTTTTATTGTTCCATATGACTGCTGTATTGTATAGTTTTACACTTCTGTTATTTCAGCTGGAGCATCAAACTTGGTGTGAGATGCAATAGTTTTGAGCCATGACTGTGTCTTTTCTTATTTAGACATCAGCAGTACTGTGCTATGCTGCTCCCATTGCTCTAAGGTTAAAACCTGTTTTGTGAAGGTGGGTTTCCATGCTCTTTTGTAATCATTCTTTTCTTGGTTGTTATGGAGATAAAGCTTATGCAGTCCCTTTTCTGCTTACTTTATCACGCTTCTGGTCCAATAGCACGGTAAGCAACGTATTAGGCAACCTATTTGTCTATGTCAGTGCTGCAGGTTCAGACCTCTATTATTTAAGGTGTGAATCTTTTTCCAGATACATCTGTTTGGAATTGATTCACTTTTATTCAAACTGTGCTAGCTTTTGGGGAATTTTGTAAAACAGCAGGAAAATTGTTTTGCTAAATATGTATTTCCCCAAAAATGTGTCAAGTCAATGTCAGTCAAGCTTGTTTCAGATACTAAATGCAATATTATCCAATCTAATACTTTGCACACAAAATCATCGATAACGTATAAGGTATGTCAGATTACTTTCCCAACAACCTCATTGAATTAACTGTTTCACATCTTTTTTTTTTTCTTTTCTACAATCTATTTGTAGTTAATAATTATTTGACGTTACAGTTTAAAAAAAAAGTAAAGGATGTTAGCTTCCTTCTCTGCATTTCCCACTGAGAAATTAGGCATGGATTTCTGACCAAATAATTGCTGAGATTTGTGATGTTCCACTGAAGAGTCAATTCTGAGTAGGTCCGGGTCCTTATTTTTAAAGGTTATTTATTTATTTATTTTTACTTATATGAAATGACCTGCGCTTCCTTCCTTGCAGAGAAATGTCCTGGGTCTGATTTTGTTTGGTCACTGAATGTTATCTCCTGGAAGATATAGTTGGATGACAGTCTTGCCTGTGAGCTAGGCTGGGCTTTACCCAGCTGAACGTCACTGCCCAGCACAGGCTGCAGCCATCCCATAGTGGCTCCTTGCACCAAGGTGCTCCTCCGTCCTTGGAGAGGGAGCTGGACACTTTGCTCAGCCTACACTGGAGAGTCAGTGTTAAAACAGTTTGGGAACATGTTTGTGATGAAACCCCGGTGCTCTTCAGGGCAGAAACCGGTTCTCAAACACTTCTTTGAAGCCAGGATTCTGTTGAAAACTTGGAGTTCCTTAATTCCCTACAACCTCTGCTGCACTGAAATGTCTGAACATGTAATTGCATTCATAAATTGCTGGAGAGTCTTTGTTCAATGAAAAAAAAAATGCACTTCTGGCAGCTATAAAATAAAATACATAGAACATCTTCACCGCTGTATTCTGCTCCCCAGGGACCACATTAAGCATGAAACATAAACCTTCCTCACTTCCTGAAATTTGTTAAGTATAAAAAGAAATGATCCTAAGAAATGCTTTGTGAAAGAACCCTGCTTACATAAACATGACATTAGATTATCTTATTATGACTCAAGGAAAAGGAAAGAAAAAGAAAAGAAAGGAAAATAAAGGAAAATGGAAAAAAAAAGGAAAAAAAAAAAGAAATTAGACAACCTTTTTAGCTTTCTGTTTTCCTCCATTCCTGTAACTTTCGTCATGGATTATTCCATTGTAAGACTTAATCCTGTAGATAAAAATGACTCTTCTTTCTGCAGTGCTGACTTGGGTATATTGAATTATGCAGTAATTTTCTTTTAATCCTTATCAAATAAAAGACATGCTAGGGCAGTTTTGTTTAACTAGCTATCTATTATTGCTTTATTTTCTTCCAGTCTCTATCAGCAATGATGGCTTTAAAAAACTTTTCCATGACACCTCAGCAATGAACATACAATATGTTGTCTACTGCTTATAACATAATTTCATTTTCCTCTAGAGGAATTTAACACAATTTGTAGAAACTAGCCAGGCTGCGAGAACAACTATCTTTATTTTTAGCATCAATTTTTCAATCTTCAGAATGTCAATGGAGTGTGTTCAGTCTTGGTGTGCGGATTCAGTTGAATTGCGTCAGAGTAAATCAAGACTGAGTCGAGAGTAATAACGTTTATTATTATATTATGTAGTCTCATAGCTTGGGAGGATTCTAATATTATATTGGATGCTCATATAGATGTAGTACATTATTACAACTACAACATGTTCACAGAATCACAGAATCACAGAATTGTAGGGGTTGGAAGGGACCTCCAGAGATCATCTAGTCCAACCCCCCT